>VYXB01006413.1:76953-110923 GCA_013397135.1 Pachyramphus minor | reverse complement strand
GGGGGACTGAGGGACTGGGGGAGAGAGGGACAGAAAGGAGGGAGGGACAGAAAGGAGAGAGGGACAGGGGGACTGAGGGATAGGGGGACTGAAGGGACAGGAGGAGAGAGGGATGGGGACTGAGGGACAGAAGGGACAGCGGACTGAGGGACAGAAAGGAGAGAGGGACGACAGGGGGACTGAGGGGACAGGAGGAGAGAGGGACAGGGGGACTGGGGGACAGAAGGGACAGGGAGAGAGGGACTGAGGAACGGGGGGTCAGAGCGAGAGAGGGACTGGGGGAGAGAGGGACAGGAGGACTGAGGGACTGGGGGAGAGAGGGACAGAAAGGAGAGAGGGACAGGAGGACTGGTGGACAGAGGGATAGGGGGACACAGGTGATGACAGTGCGTGAGAGAACGGGGGACCCCCCAGAACGGGACACTGGGAGAGGGGTGGGGACAAGGACACGGGGAGCAGGACAGACACATGGGGACACTGGAGCAGGGCTGTTGACAGGGACACCAGGAGCAGGATGGGGACAGGGGCTTCCAGGAGCAGGATGGGGACCAGAGTCTTAGGGAGCAGGACAGGGACAGGAGCAGGGTGGGATGGGGAAATCAAGAGCAGGACAGGGACAATGACAGTGCAGGCAGGATGGGCACAGGGACACAGGGAGCAGGACAGTGATGGGGACATTAGGAGCAGGATGGGGATGAGGATAGCAGGAGCAGGGTGGGGGACAGGGACATGGAGAGCAGGACAGGGACACCAGGAGCAGGATGGGGGCGTAGGGAGAGGGGGGAGACCAGGGACATTGGGAGCAGGATAGGGACAGGAGCAGGGTGGGAAATCAGAAATGGGACTGGGACAAGAACACAGGGAGCAGGACAGTGATGGGTACAGTGGGAGCAGGGCTTTGGATTGACACCAGGAGCAGGATGGGGGCACTGGGAACAGGAAGGGGACAAAGACACTGGGAGCAGGATGGGGACATGGGGAACAGGACAAGGATGGAGACAGTGGGAGCAGAATGAGTGATAGGGACACTGGGAGCAGGATGGGAATGGGGACATTGGGCAGGGTAGAGACAGGGAGACCAAAGCAGGGTGGGATGGGGGCATCAGGAGCAGGACAGGGACAAGGACAGAGGGAGCAGGATGGGGAAAGGGACTTGGGGAGCAGGACAAGAACAGGGACACTGGGATGTGCACAGGGATGTGGAGAGAGACACCAGGATGGGGACAGTGGGAGATGGGTGGGGGATGGAGACAATGGGAATAGGGCTGTGGACAGGGACAGAGGAGTAGGGTGAGGGCACTGGGAGCAGGACAAGGACGAGGACAGTAGGAGCAGGGCTGCAACCAGGGTCACCAGGAGCAGGACGGGGACAGGGACACTGGAAGGAGTTGTGGATGGGGGCACTGGGAGCAGGACAGAGACGAGGACAATAGGAGGAGGGCTGCAGCCAGGGTCACCAGGAGCAGGATGGGCACAGGGACACGGGCTCATCCCACAAGGAGGCAGCTGCTCAAGGTGCCATGTGCCCCAGGGACCTGGGGATGGGCACAGACGGAGACAACTGGGGGGTCAGCACAGGTCACTCATCACCGGTGGCCCCGCTGTGTCCCAGTGCTGAGCCCTGCCCAGCTCGTGCCCAGGATGGAGCCCCCAACACGCTCCCCGTGCCTCAGTTTACCTGCTCCAGGGTCCGGGCAGGGACATTCCCCGAGGCACCCGCGCCCAACAAAGCTGCTTTGTGCGGGAAAATTCCAGCCGCATGGAAGGGGCCGGGGGTCAGGGTGCAGCCGCACAGCCCCCATTCCCAGGGCAGAGCCGTTTCCGCGGAAAATTCCCGGCTCACGTGCACAGGACCAGGTTTTCGGCTGCGAGGGCTCAGGCCCCGCTGCGGGTCAGTGTTTTCCAGCCGCTGGGAAGAGCCTGCGTGAGAACCGGCTCCTTCCCACGCCTGCCCGGCCGCTCCCGCCGCCCTTTCCCGGGGTGACGGCCGGGGCACTGCTCGGATCCGCAGGGATCCAGCGGGATGCTCGGATCCACAGGGATCCATCGGGCAGCGCAGCCCCGCGGTTCTGCTCTCCGAGAGCAGGGAGAACCAGCGCTGATGCCCCCGTTGGTGTCTGGGTGCTCCCATGGGACCCTCCAGCTGCACTATCCGGCCCTGGAGAGCTCGGGCTGGGACGAGGGATGTCCCGAACCTGGGACAAACCCACCACGGAGCAGCTGAGCTGTTGGCTGCAGAGACAGGGTCCATCCCGGGGCCCTGGGACGTGCTGTGCAGCACAGGCACTGCCGGCCCCCTCTCCCTGATCCTGCTGCACAGCAATCCAGGGATTGCTCCAGGAGAGGCCTGGCCTGGTCCCCGGGGCCCCAGCGTCATGCTGGGCTGCACTGGGAGGTGACGAGCACCCCCAGCAAGACCATGGGGGTGCCAGGGTTGTGTCTTGTCTGTGCCAAGCAGGGATTGAGCTCCCCCTTCCCCCAGGACAGAGAGGGAACACTCTGCCCATGAGGCTCCAGTGCCAGGATGGATGTGGGAAGCAGTGGGGTCCCTCCCAGCACTGCCTGGCAGGAATGGCTGAGCCCATGATAGGGCTGGAGCCTCAGCACCATGTGCCCTCCTGCTGGGAGATGGGATGGAGCAATCCTGGTGTCTGGAGGCAGGAAATCCTTCCCCTCCCTGTTTTCCAAGCTCCACTGGCCCTGAATTATCCCCCACAACATCCAGTTTCCACAGACCCAGCAGGATGGCTGGATGTGCTTTCCCGTGGATGTTTCCTGTCCTCCATGCCTGTGGCAGCTCAGCACCTCCCAGATTCCACCAGCAGCTGGCACGAGGTTGTCCTTGGCTTTATCCTCTGCTCCCGCTGTGCTGGTGCCCCCAGAGCCACCTCGAGGCTCTCCAAGCGCAGGGATGTCCTGGGACAGGCTCCCAGCAGTGTCCCTGGGATGGACCAGGCTGCCAGGGCCAAACCCAGCACGGCAGCACTGGGGCAAGGCCAGCCCAGGCTGGGCTGGGGGCAGCCAGGGGACAGGGAGGGCAGGAATGTCCCCAGGAGCTGTGAACCAGCCCTGGTCCCACAGCATGTGCTCAGGAGGGACCTGGGACAGACTTCAGAGGCAGAGCCAGGGCATGGGAAAGGAGATGGAGCACTAAAACCTCTCAGAGCAAGAGCAGCTGAGGAGATCCCTGAAAACTCCACAAGATCTAGTGAGAAAGGAAGAAAATTCAAGACGAGTTTGTCCTGGGCTGGCTGGTCTGTTTGCTACCACAGGCAGGGGTGGGATGACTTGATCCTTGGGGGTAGGAAAGTGCTGAGGCCAGGGGGAATCAGAGCTGAGGATGGGGAAATTGGGGCTGAGGATGGGGAAATTGGGGCAGCACATGTTGGGAGCACCAGGAAGGCTCCCCGAGCACTGCCATCTCTGAGCATGATCAGACTAAGCCCAGCCTGGAAGTTTGTACTAAATGTTTACAAGGGTTCAGAAAAGGGGTACAAAAAGGTCAAAGCCACACTCATCTCTCCTCCCAGGGAGCAGGCAGAAGCACTGCCCCCAGATTCCCACCCCAGAATCCCCCCCTCCTCAGCTGCCCCAAATGCTTGACACACTGTTTAGGCCCAGCCCTCAGGAATCTGGAGATATTCACAGTGCTCTGCTCCATGTGCCTGGAGGAGCCAATCCAAGGGGAACATCACCTTGCTGGAGGTCACAGTACAAAAGGATCAGGGCTCTGGGCTGCTCCTCATATGGGGAATGCCCACAAATGGTCCATGAATGCCCAGGGAGACTCCCACAGCCATGGAGAAGTGATCTGAGGAGCAGCTCCCTGCGTGCCCTGAGCCTCCAGGAGCCAGGGCTGGGCAGGCAGGGATGGGGAAGGACCGAGAGCTGCTGGCCAGGGCTCGGGTCAGGCTGCACGTTCACATGGGGTAGTTGAGAACAACGTCCTGCTTGGCCAGTTCCAGCAACATGGGGTCGTCGAAGAACTTGCTGATGCTCACGTCCTCACTCAGGCCCTGTGGGGTAACAGGGTTAGTTCCCACACAGCCACCCCACGGAGATCCCACCCAAAAGCCCTCGTGTCCCGCAGTAAGATAAACTTCTGGGCTCCAGAGGAAGCATGAGGTGCTTTTCTGTAGCTTGAAGGCATCTAACACCCCTCAGGAGGCTGTGAATGTGCAGTTGCTGAGCGTATCTACCACCTCACTGCCCTCCCATGGGGGAGCTTGATTCCTTCTGCTCCCTCTGTGGCCCTGGGAGCCCCTCCAGCCCTTCAGTCCAGCTCAGAAAACAGTTCCTGCTTTTTCTGCAGGGCAGGGGGGCTAAACCAGGCCACTGAGGAGTCAGAGAGGCTGGGGAGGGAGTGGGGCTCAGTGCAGGTCACAGGAGCCTGGTTTGGGCTGCAGTCACAGATGGGACCCCCACAGGCACTGAGAGGCAGCACTGGGGAAGCACAAAGGACATTGGGGCACTCTGGGAACACAGAGGGGATGTGGCATACCCAAGGGACAACACTGCAACAGCTCAGCTGCTGGGACAGAGGGACACTGCAGGGACTGCTCCCACACATACCTTCCTACGCCTGGTCTTGATCATGAACTCCCTGGCCAGGTGAGGGGCTGGCTGCGGCTCCAGCGGCCGGATCACGATGCTCTTGTCCAAGGGGTCCCCAGGGACAATCTGGAACACAGGGCCAGGATATGAGAGTGATGTTGGAGCTGGTTCAACCTCCTGGAGGCCCCAAACTGCAACAGGAAAACCCCTGGGCCCTGCAGACATCCCCAGCATCCCATCTGTTCTCCTGGCACACACAAACTCGTGTCACTGCTGGTGATCATGCCTGGGGGAAGTCACTAATACGGTGTTGAAAATCCAAGCCAAGGACATGTCCCACCTTCCCCAGGGGCTGGTGTAGCCTAAGACCCCTAAAATAACCAGCCCAGCCCATGTGGGTCTCAGTCAGCACAACCCTCTCCACAAACCAGGCGTGTTTGTTCTTTCAGAGCTCAGCCTTGGGCTTTGACATCTCCACCTTTAGGCTCAGCCTGCAGCTGCTGCTCCCACCTGGCTGTACCCAAGTCGCTGTGGTTCCCACAGGACCTGACTTGTCCTAGACACAGAAGTGGCCAGAGAACAGTATTTTGTCCCCAACTTTGCTCTCTACAGGTTTAAAACACTTTCTGTGAGAGGCAGAGCTCAGGTGTGGCATCCCATGTCTTCGAGCAGATCAGTGAATCTGACCCCTGCTCCAAGACTCCTGCTCCCCAGGCTGCATCCAAACATCCCCTCCTCCTGAGGAGGATTCCTCTGCCTGGGCACTCCAGGACCTTGACACTCAGCCAGCAGCAGCATTCAGTGCTCCCTCATTAGGACAAGGTGTGATGGGACTTGGAACAAAGCCCTGGCAGACATGGAACAGCTGGTGCACAAAGCCTCCCCAAAATCCTTTGGGGAAGTTCTCCAGAGATGATGTTCTGCCCTGTGTGAGCTCTGGCACTGGCAGCATCTACCTGGTACCTGATCCTGCCTGCCCCTCTTCCCTGTCTCCCCAGGGCACTGACTCACCTGCCAGTGGTGGAAGACAGACAGGGAGAAGGCTTGTCCCTGCGTGTGGGTCCTCAGGTCCGTCTCAAAGCCGAAGGAGTCAATGGCTGGGATGAAGGCTTTGATGGTGTAGAGAGGGGAGCCTGGGATCGGAGCATCCTGTGTCACGTGGCCTCTGCAAACGTGTCAAGAGATTGGTCTTCCTACGTGTCACAGAACCATGGAATGCTCTGGGTGGGAAGGGACCTTAAATCCCATCCCATTCCACCCCCTGCCATGGTGCAGGGACACCTTCCACCAGCCCAGGTTGCTCCAAGCCCTGTCCAACCTGGCCTTGGACACTTCCAGGGATCCAGATGCAGCCACAGCTTCTCTGGGCACCCTGTGCCAGGGACTCCCCACCCTCAGAGCAAAGAATTCCTTCCCACTATCCCATCTAACCCCGCCCTCTGGCAGTAGGAAGCCATTCCCCCTTGTCCTGTCCCTCCAGGCCCTTGTCCAAGTCCCTCCCCAGCTCTCCTGGAGCCCCTTTAGGCACTGGAAAGGGTTCTAAGGTCTCCTTGGATCCTTTTCTTCTCCAGACTGAACCCCCCCAGCTCTCCCAGACTGTTCTTACAGGGAAGTTGCTCTGGCCCTCTGAGCATCTTTGTGGCCTCCTCTGGACCTGCCTGAGGAGGTCCATGTCCTTCCTGTGCTGGGCTCCTGGTGGGGAGCACATCCCTTCATGGACTCTCTTCTCTGACACTCGGGAAGAACCAGGCACGACCCCCAGGCTGTGTGTGATCCCTCCCCTGGGATCAGTCAGGAAGCTTCCAGCTGTCACTTCATGCAGACTTCACCCTCACTTCCCAAGCAGTGCTGGGACTGTAGGAGCCTCCCAACAACCCAGATCCCAAAGCTGCAGGTTTGGAGGCTCAGAGCAGCTCACCTGCGCCGCGCCAGCACCGTGTACACGGCAGACACGCAGTCGGCGGGGGCCTGCACCTCCACGAAGTAATAGGGCTCCATCAGACGAGGGGTGGCCTGTGAGGAGACAGGGACACGACCCACTGAGCCTCCAGCACCACCAGCACAGCTCAAGCAAGACTCAGGGATTGGCATTCTCTGGTCAAACCCAGCACCTGGCTGGGGATTGCAGGGCTCCTGCTGCTCCGTGGACACTCAAACCAATGTCATGGACACTGAAAGGAGCTTTTCTCCTTCTGGCCACGAGTCATACACTACCCTCTCCCTCATGCCCACCCTTCCCAGCCTGCCAGGCAGGAGCAGGGAGGAGATGCACACCAGCTTCCACCCAGGCTGGAACTGCTCGTAGGACCCTTTGTGTGAGCCCTTCAAGGGCACTGGAGATGTTACTGATGGGTGAGTCAGGCTAAACCAGCACCCCCAGGGCAGGAGCCCAGCCCAGCCCAGCCCGTCACACACAGCAAAGCCTCACCATGAGGAAGGCAGAGTACACAACCCTGCGGGCCGTGGGGATGATCTGCCCCCCACCCCTGTGCAGGGGCTCCTGCGCAATCACCGCGTCCAGGATCTTGAACTTCACGTTGCGGATCACTGCGAAGGGACAAGTGACACAGGGTGACTTGGGGGGACGTCCTCTGCCAGCACCAACTGCATCTCCACATGCCCAAACGCCCAGAGACACCAGCAGTTCTCCTAAATTTAATTCCAGCAGGGAAAGCACAACACATCGTAATACTGCCTATAACAGAATTGTGGAATGGTTTGGGTTGGAACGGACCTTAAAGCCCATCCAGTGCCACCCCCTGCCATGGGCAGGGACACCTTCCACCTCCCAGGTTGCTCCAAGCCCTGTCCAACCTGGCCTTGGACACCTGAACGCTCAGAGATTAAATTTTTAATCAATCCCATCATTAGTTCCTCTTCCCCACAGGTCCCACTTACATTCATCACAGAGGGGCCCTTCCCTGGTCCCCCACTGGAAGCCCTGCACGATGCTGTCCTTCACTGAGCCCAGAAGGGACTTGTCCACCTACAGACAGACAGACAGACAGCTTCAGAAACCAAACCTGCACCAGAAGCAGGAACAGCCAGACCCCAGTTAAAAGCCAGTTCCTAAAAGAGCAGCAATGTTCCCCTGTACCCTCAATGCCCACCCCTCACTCTCACAGCTCAGGACCACCAGCTTCAGAGCTTGGCACCCAGAGCTGTAGATTAAGGGTCCATGTTTTGGTGGCCCTGAAAGGCAGGACCATTAGCTGCCAAGCTGTAAGACATTGCCCAAACAGCAACACCTGAAAAATAATAGCTGTGGTGGGGAAAGTGCACCACGTCTGAGCTGTGGAAAACAATGAGCACCCCAACTGCACCAGGGCCTTGCTGGAAGTTCTGGGAGAAGTGAGATTCTCCTGGGACAAAGGTCTCACTGAAGCATGAACCCCCCCCTCACCTCTGAGGGCAGTGTGTCATCTACCAGGATGTTTGGGCCAGTGGCATCCGGCCCAAAGGCCCAGATGGAACGGGCAGCCAACAAATCCCAGTCGTATTTGGTCTGGAAGAATTCACCCAGCTTCTTCCTGATAGAAAAACAAGGGAAGAAACTGTAGAAAACAAGTATCTGACTTGCACTCATAATGTATTTACAACCCTGCTCCCTTCAGTAATAAAAGGGTCTCAGCCTTTACCTGGAACAATCCATTTCCTGGGGCAGGGATGTTCATGGACAGGTTGGCAGCAATACCAAACCAGGATCCCTGCCTGACACTGTGCACCCTGTAGATCCCAGCATTCCCTTTTTTCCCCAGTTCTTTGCATCTGGATGGATTCCTGCTCTCCCAGATCAGTCATACCTGTTCCACGTTATCTGCACCACTTCGTTCTCGATGTCCTCTGCCAGTCCCTTCTCCAGGGGCTCAGCGATCATTGTGATCTTGTTCCTGAGGAGAGACAGGCACAGTGAGGCCAGAGAGTGCTGGCAATGGAGCTGCTGTGAGGGTCCCAGGCACTGGCAGCCCCTCAGGACAAGAAGGACATTGAGGGGCTGGAATGTGTCAGGGAAGGGAAGGGAGCTGGGAAGGGGCTGGAGCAGCAGGAGCAGCTGAGGGAGCTGGGGGGGCTCAGCCTGGAGAAAAGGAGGCTCAGGGGGGACCTTCTGGCTCTGCAACTCCCTGACAGGAGGGGGGAGCTGGGGGGGGTCAGGCTCTGCTCCCAGGGAACAAAGGACAGGACAAGGGGAAATGGCCTCAAGCTGTGCCAGGGGAGGGTCAGGTTGGATACTGGGGAAAACTTCTTCACAGAAAAGGTTGCAAAGCCCTGGCACAGCTGCCTGGGGTAGTGGTGGAGTCACCATCCCTGAAGTGTTCAAAAAACGTGTGGCTGTGGCACCTGAGGACATGGTTTGATGGTGAACATGGTGGTGCTGCCACACTGACCATCTTAGAGGGCTTTTCCAGCCTTACTGATTCCAGATCCTGGGACTCTTACCACTGCCCCCTGCCTCCAACACAGCTGGGTTGATGAAACCACACGTGCCTGTTGCTGTCACTGTCTCCTTGTAAACACAGACCAAGTGCTCAAGAACCCCCAATTCCAGTAACTTGCCCCCAGCACAGGTCATTCCATGTGTCCAGAAGGTCAAAGCATCATCTAAGACTGGGAACAACCCAGTCTGGTGGAAGGTGCCCCTGCCCTTAGCAGGGCTTGGAACTGGATGGTCTGTAAGGTCTCTTCCAACCCAAACCATCCTGTGATTCTATGAAGACTGGAACGTCTCTGTTCCCAGAAACCAGGCTGCCAACCATGGAGAGAGTATCTCAGAATAAAGGAGGGCAAGAAGAACCTGAAACCATGGGAGAACACAGGAAAGCCATCTTCAGCAGATCATGATTTCCCTGAGAATTCAAGCATGAAAATGTCCCATGCTCCCACATCTCCTCCTGGTTATTCAGCCCATGTTCCCTCTTCCAGTCACGTGCACCTCCCAGTGCATGGCTGGAGGAGGAAGGTGAGAGCAGCTGCAGGGCCCAGGGCACCACCAGGAGGACACAAACCCAAGATTAAGTATGGGCAAGAGAAGACAAAGCTCTTGCTCATGAAACTGTGTGGGGAGTTACTGAAGGCAGCACTGGGCTCTTTGGCACCTGCTCCAGGACAACTCCCGGTCTGGGAGAGACACCCACAGAACTGCTGAGAAGGTGTGACAGGTAAAAAGGAGGATGTGGATCAGTATTCCCTCCATTCTGAGAGCTCCCACACAGCACAGGAACATCCCTGGGACTCCAGTGTGTATTCCTGGGCAGTCCAGCTCAGCTGGACTCTGCCCACTGGTGTGAACCACAGCCAGAGGGAACAGCCCCCTGCAGGGGATGGACCCCCCCTCTGCCCCCCTCACCCACAGCCTCTTACTTCTTGTTGGGGGTCTCAGCAAAGCACTTCAGGGAGGATGTTTCCACCACTGTCTCGCAGAATGTCACCACTGGATCAGCCACCTGGAACAACAACAGCTTTGTTTTCAGTCCTTCTTTGGACTGTTTGAAAGCCCTGAACACCTGCAAGAAAAGACTGGTTCACCTGGCAGTGTTTTGGGCATGAACCACTGAGGCTGCACAGGCAGCTTCACTAATTCCTTCACTCAAATGAGACAGGAAGATTTAAATCTGATTCCAGGTACGAAAAATTCTGTTCAATTTATTTATTTGGTGCTAGCCAAGCAATGGCTGAGGCACAGGAAAAACCTGGAACATGGAAAACCATTCTCTAAGACAATTTTCAGTCCCTCAATCCCATCGGTGTGATGGTCACGCTGTAAGAGGCACTTCTGCACCCCAACAGCCCTTTTCTTTTCCTTTTACAGGGATGTGACAAAATCCAAGTTGTAGGTTCAGGTAGTTTTATTTTCCCGTCCTTCTAAGACAGGGGAACAAACCCATGGTTTTCCAGGTTTTCCAGCTGGGAAACCCCCCTCTCTCATCCCCTCACCTTGATGTCAATCTCGGAATACATCTTCCGTAGGTCGTGCATCACACAATCCAGGTACAGCTCTCCTGTTCCCAGGATCACGTGCTCCCCAGACTCTTCCACCTGGGAAGAGAAGAGAGGGGTTCAGCTGACAACATTCCTGCTCACAGCTCCTGCCTCCCTACTCAAGCCTGAGGAAGGATCAGCCTTAAATACACTGGTTGGGATGAAAGCATCCCAAGGAAAGCTCCCACAGCCTTTTCCAGCAGGAAGTGCTGCTAGGCTCTGCAGAAAGCTGCTTCCCTGGCACAGCAAGGGTTTTTTTTCTGCTGGATTTATACTTATTTGCTATTTTCACATAATTTATGAGATCAACTGCAAAAGCATGAAAAGACCCACAACAAAGATAACAACCCACAGTAAAAAATTAACTGCTTTTAAGATCAGCCCAGAGGCTGTGCCCAGCACAGGCTGGAAACAGCCACACAGAGAATCATGGAATAGTCAGGGCTGGAAGGGATCCCTGGAGATCGTTTAGTCCAATCCCCCCAGCAGTACCTTAGTTGTAAGGGAGGGGTAACTCTTGTTGACTTTCCTGAGACCATCCAGCATTTTGGGGAGCTCTGAGGGGTTCACTGGCTCCACTGCTATTTTGATAACAGAGGTGGTGTTGAACTTCAAGGGTCGGAAGATCTGAGCCTGGAACCAGAGAGGACAAAGAGCTGAAAGTGCATCACAGATGCCCACAGGGCTGGACACGGCTGCTCCCTGTCCCTCAGTGGCTCCTGTGCTTCAGCATCAGGGCCACAAGGATTCCTCAGCCTCACCAGGGGAGCTTTTGGGATGCCCCCCCTCTCCCTGCCTCCCTGGAAGGCTGAGCCATGCAGGTACCTCCTCATTGCCCCGGGGCTCCGTCACGGTCGCCGTCTTCACTATGGGCTGGTCCACTCCCTCAATCAGCACCCAGTTGCCAGCAGGAACCCTGTTCACCTCAATGTGATACCTGAAAGGCAGGAGAGCACCACTGCAGCCTCAGGCCTCCAGTGCCCTCCTCCTCCCTGTCCCTGCAGCTCTCCCTGCCTCCCACCTGGCTCCAGGTGACTCCCCTGCCCACGGAGCCCATTGCCAGATCTTTCCGTACCTTGCTACCGAGATCCAGAGGCGTCCAACGGTGCAGATCTGGGAATCCTCCTCGTCTTCCAGGGTGTAGTTTTCTCCAAGGACCTTCACAGGCTGCCCAGCGTGGATGGTGCCACTGAGGACCCTGCCAAAGGCGTGGAACTGGACACCATCATCCGTGCTGTACATTTTTGTCGTGTGACACATCAAGGGGCCCTTCCCGTGACAGAGAGAGAGAAATGAGCCTCTTTCAAAGCACAGACAAGAAACACAGACCTGGCAGGACTGGACTCTGATGATCCTTGTGGGTCCCTTCCAACTCTGGGTATTCTGTGATTCCATGATTTGTGTATAAAAGGGATTAATGGGCTGGAATTTAGGAATACTCCTTTTGATTTGCCAAGTCCTTCATTTCTTCCCCCAGGAGGCCCTACATCTCCTTGCCCTGTGTGGAAACCCCTGGAACGACCTCGGAGGACTGTTCTGGAGCTCCCATCCCTCCTCCTGTAGAGCACCAAAGGGTGGTTGGGACAAAGCCACGAGGAGAAATGTCACCTGCTGCTGGCCTGCAAACCCGCTCAGGGCAGAGCACCTGAGCCCCCACAGATCACAGCTTCCAGTCCCACAAGGTCACTCCACCCCGGTGATGTGGTGACAGTCACCAGAGAGGAGTGTTATGGGGATAATCACAACTCATTAAAATAAAGAGATTCATTTTCTCTGCAGACATCAGAGCAAAAGTCACAGGCAAATTCCTCCCTCAGCTGCCGGCGTTGGTGGCTCCAGACAACTCCAAGTGACAGCTCAGCGCAAGCTGTTTGAGGAGGAAGGTTTTGCAGGGCTTTCAGAGGAAAGGTGCTGACTAACTAATGCAGGGATATTTTTATCAGCACAGTTCAGATCAGTTTTCTCAGTTTGGGAAGAGAACCAAACTTCAAGGAAAAGGGACAAAAAGGCAACAAAAGGACACAAAACCACCCTGCAGCTCTCCCACGTGCTCTGGAGTCCTGACCTAGTCCTGTTCTTCTCTGAACACTGTCAAACAATTCCCTCTCTCCAGGGCTGCCCTGGCAGGCAGCTGAAGCTCCTCAGAGCGAAGAGATTTGTGCCAGTGTCGGATGAGAGGTTTCAGAGTGCTGTGAGTGAAATGTGTGCAGATGGCTGGCTGGGAGGCAGCTGCCCTGTGAGGGCAGGGAGAGCAGGGCCTGTTTGCCTTGGGCCTGGACACCCAAAACAAACACCAGTTTCCTTACGTCGGGGTCGCATTCACTCATGGCCTCCCCCAGGTCCGAGTCCACGCCGCCCGTGTAGGTGTGCTCGATCTTCGTCTTGGCCCCCACCTTCGGGGAGGGGATGTGCTGCACACACATGTCCACAAAGCCTGCAACAGGGACACGTGGTGAGGACAGGATTGACCAGCGTGGAGGAAAGGAACAGGCTCCATAAGCACCTCTGTGGCCACAGCACAGCCGCAGCAGCGGGGAGGGGTGAGCAGTGTCCCGTGGGCAGGTGGTTTAAGAGTTCATATTTGGAAAGCTCAGCAGGGTCTGTGCAAGTGAGCACCCAGTGGCCAAAATATAGCCCTTAACTGTTGGTGGGAGGTATTGGGGGTACAGGGAGGACTGTGGAGGGGAAGACAAACAGCTTTTACCTGTGAACTCCCCAAAGAACTTCTTGCAAACCAGGCGCAGGAGGGGCCGAATGTTCAGCTTCAATTCCTCTTTGGTCAAGTGGATGCCAAGTTCATCCAGGGTCCTGGGCAGGGTCGTGTCCACGTCCCCCACCACCTGCAAGACAACAAGCCCCACTCTCACTTCAGTTGGGGGGGTCCAAGCCAGTAACTCCCAGGTGCAGGTTCACACACCACCCTCAGGGCTCTGGACCTGCTCTGGTTTAGAGCTCACATGAGAGCCAGATGGCTCAAATCACAGGATCAAGTCCAACTCATTAAGGTTGGAAAAGCCCTCTACAACCTCTAGACCAAGTCCACCACTAACCCATGTGGCAAGTACCATATCTACATATTTTTTGAACACTTCAGGGATGGTGACTCCACCACTGCCCCAGGCAGCCTGGGCCAATGCCTGACCACCCTTCTGGTGGAGAAATTTTCCCCAATATCCAACCTGACCCTCCCCTGGCACAGCTTGAGGTCTTGTCCTGTCCCTTGTTCCCTGGGAGCAGAGCCCAACCCCCCACCAGCTCCCCCCTCCTGTCAGGGAGTTGCAGATCCAGAAGGTCCCCCCTGAGCCTCCTTTTCTCCAGGCTGAGCCCCCCCAGCTCCCTCAGCCGTTCCTCATCACACCTGTGCTCCAAGTCTTTGCTCCAAGTCCAAGCACTACCACTTGGCTGCTATCAGGGCACACCAGGAACACCAAGGGCAGTTCTATTTACTGCAAACATGGGGCTGCATTTGCAAGCAACAATTGTTATGGAGTTTGTCACTGCTGCTCTGCACCCCCAGAACAGCCCTTGTGAAGATTACGCTGTAGAACGGGACAGAGGAGTCCCACAGGCACCAGACTCATCACCCAGTGCCCATGCCCTGACTTCTCATGGCTGGAGAAAGAGAGAAAAGACAGGAGAAAGAACCAGCACCTACCTGAGCCAGGATCTTGTACAGGGGCTCCAGAATGAACTCCACAAAGCTGCGCTGGGAACTGCTCGTTGGGGCCTTTTTGGTGAACTTGCGGCTGTTGGAGATCAGAGGAGAGACATGAGGAGCAAGAACTGCAGCCTGGAGCCACCTCTGCATGGCCTCTGCTCCTGCCAGGTTATCCTCCTCTCCCTCCTGAGCCCCAGGAGGCTGTCAGGGGCTGTCAGGGCCAGGCTTACTCCAAACAAAGGCCAGAGGAGCCTTTCTGCTCCAGCTTATGACATTCAGGAGAACCACGGGGATTCACACCAGGCAGCAGGCCTGACTCAACCCTTCCAGATACTGCTCCATCACAGGATCATAGGATCAGGTTGGAATGACCTTGGGTGGTCATCTAGTCTGCATTTTACAGGGAAAGGAGGGAAAAACTCAGGAAAAAAGTAACAGACAGGGCTCTTACGTCTTCGGGTTGAAGTAGATGTCACCCCAAAGCCGCTTTGCAAACTCCTGATAATTGATGTCTCCTAAAAGGAAAAAGTAAATGGTGGAATCAGATGTCACTGCGTTTCTCTCAGCTTGGAAATCTTTATTTTTTGGCTTTTAAAACAGCCCTGAGGATTCAATTTAATGAACTGATGCTGGTGAGTGAACACCAGGTCCCAATTCTGAGTGAAAGATTAAGCCCTGACCTGGGGAGACCAGGCTGAGGTGAGGAGAAACAGCCCAGCCAGGATGTCCCCAGCAGCCCAGGGACACTGAGGTTCACAGACTGGAACCCTCCAGCTCTCTCAGCTACCCAGGAGGTCAGAGCTGAGGAGCACTGGCTGCCAGACACTGCGCTGCAGGAGCCCAGCCACATCTGCTGCACTTCCAAACAGGAACGTCGTGACTGACGCTGCGGTGCCAAGGTGCTGGGCTGCCCTCCACCCCTCAGGCTCAGCACCAGCATTTTCTGCCCTGCTGAACATCTCCAGGTTCCTCTCTCTTCCTCAGCCAAACACCCAGTGCTGAGGGAACAGAGCAGTGCAGGCTGTCATGGTGAATTTACAAATAACAGGACAGGGTGAAAACCTACAGCAGGTCCCAAACAAGCTTTGGCTGTGGGCAGATGTGTGAGCACAAGTTTATGGTGGCTGTTATTTGGACACTTAAACCACTCTAAGTCCTGTCAGCTGATGAGTGGTGGCTGCACACACAATCCCCAGTGACCAGAATCCAATATTCCCGACTCCAAGTACCCCACCAGCTCCTGTTTGCCCCACATGGGTGACATCTCCTGCTGACTGTGCCCTCCTCAACCTCCAAAGACGGGGTCTCATCCCAGCAGGCTCTGAGATAACACTGTGACACCCAGGGAGCTCATTTACTGCTCCCAACTCCCTGACAGTTCTGACACACCAGTCCCTGACCTCTACAACTTCATCCTCCCTCAGGCCAACTTCTCTGCAGGAGCTGGGCCAGCTGCTTTACAACCTCCTTCTTCCCCTGCTCACGGCTCCTACGGATCCCTGAATTCCCCAGTGGGAGACTTCAAAAACCTGGGCTGTGCAGCTGCTCATGCCAGCACAGAGCCCGCTGCTCCACACAGCAGATTGCCCCGAGTGGGCACCTGGGGAGCAGGAAATTACATCCAAGCCAGAAAAAGACAGTTTCTTAAAAAAGAATGAGGGCAAGAGTGCAAAACCTTGTGAGCCAAGCTTGTGCCCAGCTGCAGCCGAGTCTCAGGCTCCGGAGAGTTTTGGGAAAAGGCAGGAAGAGCTTAACTGCTTCTCTCCTGAGCTGCTGATAAGGAGGCAAAGCACGACTCGCACACCTGCCTTCAACTGCCAGAGCAGGGCTTGTTATTCCTGCTTAGGGTATGTATAAAATCTTGGCTTCTCACTCAAGAAACATTTATCAGGAGAAAATACCCAGCTAAAACTGTATTTCTGCCTTCTGCCCTCCAAGGCTCAGCTCTGCAGTTCCCCCTCAGCTCCCAGCAATTCCCGAACACAAACACTGGCCATCTCTGTGCTGAGAGAGCTGCAGGGCTTAGAAAACCTCAACAAAAAAAACGGTTGGGGAACGAGACATTGAAGTGCACCAGGTTTCTGGATAATCCTCACCATATGTGTCTGCATAAATCTTTGCAAAAGACCCCAGCGTGAAGCAGATGCTGTACTGCGAGCTGGAGAAACACACGTTCCCCAGAAGGGGAGACAGCACCAGGTTCTCGTCGGTGGAATACATGCTGAGAGGAGGAAAACAAACCCAAATCAGTGTTATGAACCAAAGGAGACACTCCAACCCACTTCCCACACCCAACAGCACTATGTGACAGGCAGGGATCCTGCACTGCCAAGCAGCATCTTTAAACTGCAGCTCCTTCGCCATCGGAATTTCAGGGTCAGGAACATTTTCTGCCTCTAAACTTCAAAGCATTAATGTGCAAGGATTTAAAGATCCTGGAACTAAAAAGTTACCAGCACAAGTGCTTTGGATTTTTCTGTCTGGGGGAGGTTTTCTTTCCCTAAAAAAAGCATCCAAGTTGGTCAACCAAGTAAGGGAAAAGATAATAGAAGGACAGAATTTAATCAAAACAGTTTTAATGAGCTCACAGGCAAGCTAGGATGAATTACCCTCCTCCCAGCTGCCTGATGCCAGCACACACTGAACAGAGATGTGCCAGGGATTCTGTGTGCAAATCCACACACACTTGAAGGGCAGAAGGTTGTTAAAAAAAATTCCCTGGATGCAGAATACACAGAAATGACGCACAACTACCAGGATGTCCCTCTCTTCCCTGAGCAGGGCTGGCAAGATTTGACCATATCAGTATCATATCTTTGTTTAGGGGTTGGAGCAGCAATCCCTTCTGGTTTTTTAGCAAATATTTAGGAGCTTTGAGACATCTCAACCTCCAGTTTGGGATACAATCTGGATAATTTCAGTATATTTGAGATATTGGGGAACACAGAAGCTCACTGCTCTGTCCCTGCTTTTTAATGGAGGACAAATAAAATGGGGGCAGGGAAATGAAATCCCATGAAGCTTGTCAGGAAGAGCCAATCCTGCCTAATTCAATATATTGGCTGAAATAAATACCCAATGGTTCTTCCTGCCCTATTTTCCCTGATCCAACGTATCAAGAGACAAATTAATGGGTTTTCAGGCACACACAGAGAGAAGCACCTCCAGTGGGACAGGGACACAAACCCCCTCACCTGATGAGACCATTAACTTCATCTACAATGTGTCTGAGTTTGTAATAAGCATCTGTTGGGGGCAGTTTGAGCTCCAGGATGAGCCGGTCGATCTTGTTGATGCACACGGTCACTGCCAACCTCTCCTGCACCGCGTGCTTGATCAGCCTCTCCGTGTTCAGCATCACCTGCAGGGAACAACCAGCTCAGAGCCCCAGGAAAGCCTCCATGAAATGCTATCTGGGGCGTGAGGGGCAGCCAGTGACCCTTACACTGCTGCCAGGCTCAGCCACCAGCGATCAGCTAATCCTCCAGAAACTCAGAGATAGGTGCTGACCCAATTGAATTCCTTGAATCCAAGCCTGTGGACATCTCTGGTATAAATAACCTGCTCAGTTTTAGGTATCATGGGGATGCAGATGCACAAGTTGAATAATCAGCCTACAGGCCACACGAATCACATCAGCCTGGACACAGGAGCCAGAGGCATCACTGTGTGTTTGGATGGAAAACTCACTTCCCAACTTGTCCTCCAAAAACCCTCCACCCTGGCAAGCTGAACCCATCCCAGGCCTTCATGCTAAGGCAGGAGCAGAGGCAGGGATGTTGAGGATCACCCCTAGGCACTCACCCCCTCAGCTGCATCGATGAAGAGCACGACGCCGTCCGAGATGCGAAGGCCGGCTGTGACCTCGTCGGAAAAATTGACGTGACCTTCAAAACCAGAGAGAGGTGGTGAGAGGAGGCAGAGAAAGCCCCAGTGCAGCAGCACTGAGGGTGGGAAGCTCTGCAGATTCCTTTGGTTGCTGGTACCCAGTGAGGCAGAACAGAGGTGGGTTCCTCCCCGGGCAGGGACCTGGGAGCGGCCACCAGAGCTCCTTATGGGGATTCAACTTCAGCTTTGATGTTTTTTTTTGAGAATATACACAACAACTTGTTTAACAGGCACTTTTCCTCACATTTGTTACTGTTTTTCTCACAGCTCTGTGCAAGCACTTTGGGAAAAGGAGGAAGATTTCTCCTCAGCAAAGACAACAGATGCCTCCCTGCAGCCTCCTCCTCCTGCTCTAGCCTCCCTCAGCCTGAGCTGTAGCTCAGCAGATGTGTCCCAAGACCCTCTTTCCTAAAGTTTCTTAAAACAAGCTGATCTGTGATTATGTTCCCTTCACAGGAGCCTGTCAGAGGCTCCAGGGAATTTGCTGAGTCTTGCTGGGGGGCAAAAGCATTTGAGCAAAGCACAATCCCACTGCGACACCTGGAAAAGCCAATCTACCTGTGCTGTTTGTACTCTGGAGTGAAACACCCTTTCAGCCTCATCAGCCCTCAACAGCCCAGCTAACCACAAACACAGCCCTGACCTACTCCTGCCCATGGCAGGGGGGTCCAACCAGATGGTCTTTAAGGTCTCTTAACCCCAAACCATGCTATGACTGTGTGACTAAGGGTCAGCTGCAGTTGTTACTGCTGGGAGTGACTTCAGAGGAATGAACTCAGCTAAAGGCTCAGGACCAGGCTGGAACCAGCTATAATACAAAACAAAGCCAAGTGGTTCCCAAAGCAGGATTTTCAGGATTGCACAATCACCTGGAGTGTCAATGATGTTGAAGAGGAAAGACTTTCCTTTGGTGTCTGGCAGAACAATTGTCACTGGGGTGCTCTTGATCCCCACCCCCCTCTGAAACACAGGAAACAGGATTAGCAGGACAAAGCAAAAGTAAATACAGTGATCACCACCTACAGATGCAGAAGATGACCAAGCAAAAATCAAAAAGATGGAAAGAAGTAAACATCCATCCAGGACAAACGTTCCCCCCAGGGAAGGAATCACCTCAGGTCACTGCAGTACCCAGCCCAGCTGCCCCAGTTGTACTGGTCCATACTGGTGAGCCCTCTCTGCACCCCCCATGCCTGACTCCAGCTGAGGAGGCACAACATGCAACACTAGACACAGAATGTGCATGTCTGTCTGTGCTTTCACCCTCTGCTGCTGCCAAGTTACACCTCAAAGTGCAAGACTTGATCACACAGAGCATAAAGTAGAACATTAAGATGAAGAGAAAAAAATGCTTCATAGGATTGTTCTGGTCATGACACAAAATAAACCTCCCACTCATGTCCAACCACATGGAGCCAGCTAAGGAAAAGGAGGAGAAATGTATTTATTTTGAAACAGTTTTTCTCCTCATCCACAGCTGCTGCAAACCTCTTCCCCCTCTTTCTCTCACAGCAAATAAGAGTCACCCACATGCTGGGGTGACTCTGCTGTAGGTTTAACATTGCACAGCTTATAAATCATCCATGGAGACAAGGACTGTGGGAAATGGAGAAAGCTGGACCAGGGATCTTACCAAGACAAACAGGAGGAGCAAATTAACAAAATAACCAAAATGTGGAAAGCACAAAAAGGTGTTAAAATGGACAAGAAAACTGTCTACTATAACTGAGTAAAACATGAGACAACTGGATAAAATCACTGCAAGACCACTCACCTCCTGCTCTGTGAACAATATATCAGTGTAGCAGAGCTGCAAAGCAATAACAAGAGTCAGAACATCACATTTTGGTCTCAAATAATAAATGTGAAGCAGGACACACAGTAACTCTGACATACGGTTAAGGTGGTGAGTGACAGAGCTGGAGTTAGGACTGAGCTCTGGCTTTCCAATCCTACATTCCAGTCCCTGAACCACCTTGTCCCCAGGCACAGGGGACGTAAAAGCCTCCCTCAGGGTGTAAAAGCCACCCCATCCATGTCCCCAGGGCAGGGCAGGAACAGAGCAGGAGCTCACTCACATCCTGGTCGTAGCGCTTCCGGATCTCCGGGTGCGTCTGTTCTATCAGGCAGTCGACAAAACACGTCTGGGAAAGAGCAGGGACAGGAGGTGACTCCACTCAGACAGGGACAGACACAACCCCAGCCCTCCTGCAGCAGCACAGAGAACCCTGGGCACGTTACTGTAAAACCTACAGATCCAACCTACGAGAAAACCTACAAATTTCACACGGGCCTGGAGGGATGGGACAAGGGGGAATGGCTTTAGGCTGAAGAAGGGTTGGGTTAGACGGGATAGTGGGAAGGAATCCTTCCCTGGAATGGTGGGGAGGCCCTGGCACAGGGTGCCCAGAGAAGCTGTGGCTGCCCCTGGATCCCTGGAAGTGTCCAAGGCCAGGTTGGATGGGGCTTGGAGCAACCTGGGCTGGTGGAAGGTGTCCCTGCCCATGGCAGGGGTGGGAATGGATGGGATTTAAGGTCCTTTATAACCCAAACCATTCCCCAGTCCTATAAGGGAATCAGCAAAAGGAGCAGAAGGTGGTGCTATGGAGAGATGGCAAAGCAAACAACAGAGAGGTCACCATCCCTATCAGCACACTTTGGATGTTCCCACTACCTTGCCGTGGTGCAGGTGCCCACACAGAGTCACATTCCGGATCAGCTCCGAGTTGTCCATGAGATCTGCCAGGAAACTGGGAGAACAAAGCACAAAAGGCTGTTGGAGGCTCCTGCCATGTCTAAGAAAAGCAGGTGCCATCTCAGCCACGCTTTCCATCCAAGGTGCCCCCTGAATCCTCGCCAAACTTCCATCCTGCCAGTGCCCTGCGGGGGAAGAATCCCACTTCCCAGATGGGGAGGACAAGAGAGTTGGAGTCCCAGACAGATGGCAGTGGGTGGGAGGATACGGAGCCAGCAAAGCTGCCAGCAATGGAATATTATTGAATATTTTTCTTCTCTTCCAGTCAGTGCTGGAGCACAAGTCACATCCATGCACTCAGATGATGAAGCACTTCCACTCAAACCGTGGCAGGCAGTCAAGTAAATCACCGTGCTGGATAACAAGCACCCCACAGAGCTTTGGAAGCAGCCAGGGGGTCCACAGACCATTAATTCTGATTTTCAGGTCTTAAAACAGTGACATTCCAGGGACTCAAGGAAACAGCAATGGAATTTAAGTCTTTTTGGAGCCAGCAACCAAGCTGGGTAATGATGGGCCAAGTCACTTCTGCAGGGATCATGGCCAAAAGATAATTGAGAGCCTAAATTGCTACCCCTAAAAAATAATGGGAGGCTATAAAACATGCAGCCACTGCCACAGGCCTGCAGAGAATAAGTGCTGTCAAATCATCTCCTTTTTAAACAGATTAAGTTTTCACTGATGCAGTAGACTTCTTAATGTACAACATTTCGATTAAGGGCTAAAAAATACAGAAATCAATACTAACCCTGATTAAAAGCTTGCTAATTGGTCTGAAAATAAGGCTGAATGGGAAATCGATACCCAACTCACAGGTTTCTGGCAACGTCCCACAAGGAATTTCTCTGGGCCCCATCCTAAGCATTTATATCAACAAACAGGACCAAAAGGAATTAATTACAAATGGGATGAACAGATCAGCAAGGGAGCAGGATAAGGAGGATAAGGACTGAGCCAAAGGAACTGCTGAGGAAAACCAGCCCCAGCAGCTCTTGGGCTCCGCTCTGGTTCTGTTGAACCCCCCTGGGCACCAAAAACAGCAGGGACAGACCCTCCCAAAACAGCCCTGGAAATCCCTGAGTGAGCACCAGCTCCAGGAACATCCTGTTCCCTCTGGAAAACGAGAGGCTGCCAGATGCCAGGCAGAGGGACTGCTCACAGCGGGGCTGCTGCTCAGCCGTGCCTGGTTCTGGGATCCACATGGAGACACCACTAAAAACTGGGAAAAGCTCTGACTGGCCATGAAGTGGCACATGGAGAGATGAGCCCAAGGACACTCCCACAGCTCCATCTGCTCATCCCAAACAGGGACAGCACACACACACACTGCAGCAGGGGACACGGACCCTCCGCCCACCGCAGCGCGCAAAAACGCTGATGCCAAGATCAGATTTTTAATAGAAAAAGCAAATTATGGGGTTTTTTCCCACGTCAAACTTGTGTGAGGTGTTATCTTTAAGTTAGTTGGGATTTTTTTTCCAGAGATTTTCTCCCAGTCCTGGTGTCCCAGGGGCTGCTTTGGGGTACAACCAGCGGGCACCACCACGCCCACGGTCCTGCTGACCTGCACAGAGCTCTGCACTCAGCCAGCAACACAACAATTCCCAGTGGGAGCTCCTCCAGGACAGATGGGATCTCATTTGAGACTGGGATCAACCCAAAATGTCCCAATATGACGTGTGCCACACGAATATTTACCAGGGTGCCCAGAGAAGCTGTGGCTGCCCCTGGATCCCTGGAAGTGTCCAAGGCCAGGTTGGACCTGAGCTAGAGGGAGGTGTCCCTGCCCATGGCAGGGGGTGGAACAAGATGAGATTTAAGGTCCCTTCCATGCCAAACCATTCCATAGGTATTTCCTGAGCCACAAGAGGTTCTGACTATGGAACTTTATCTCAACCCTCAAGATGAGATTCCCCTTCTGTGTCCAAGCCTTGCCCTGTGCTGGGGAGGGAAAACATCTGGGAAATGGTCTGTCCTGCATTTCCTTCCTCTTGTTTTTGGTTCAGAACCTGGGCAGCAGCTGCTCTTAGTTCTGTGCTGGGCTCAGCCACACACCAAGCCAGAGCCCCTCAATAATGTGCCACCCCTCCCAGCTCCCCCAGGGCTCCCCCAGGGCTCCCCCAGGGCAGGGGGGACCAGCAGCAGCGACAGCTCGAGCCACCCCCCCCCAGCACTCACTCCATCTCATAGACAGTGACTGGCAGTGTCTGCTCCATCAGGGAGAACTTCTTGGTCTTCACGGGTTTAATAATGGGCTCTGAAACAAGAGAAAGAACAACAAACTGCACCCAGAGCCCCCAAACCAGGAACAACCCCCAGCAACGGGGATTTTTGCCATCAAATCCCCAGTTTTCCAGCTGACAGTCTCTTTATCAAAGCAGCTGCAGGAGGTGGTCACTGCTGGACCTTTCCAACAGAAATATTCCAGTGCAAAGAGAGCAAAGGAGATGACCTAAATGCATTTAACTTCTCCTTAAACATCTTTCAAGTCTCTGCTGATTCCTGCTTTTCTGCTCGGGGTTTGGAACAAACCTGCACACACCAGACAAACAAGAGTCTGTGTGTGTTCCTGGGGCTGTGAGGGGGCTCCAAAGGGGTAGCACAGAGGGGAAACCCACTTCCCCTCTCCCCACTCACCTGTGAGTGGCTGTGTGTCCTCCTCCTGCACGATGGTCTCCACCTCAGGCCCGTACACCTCCTCAGCTGTGGGGTAGTACTTCTTGTCCTCGTGCAGCACCACCTCCATCCCGGGGTGCTCCTCGTCGTGCTCCCCCATGTCATCATCGTCATCATCATCCTCCAGCTGCCAACAGGGCCCACCCTCAGCTCAGCCCCAGCCAGGGACCCTCAGCACCCTACAGAGCTGCCCTGGGAGCAGCTCCTGGGAGACCAGCACAGCCCTTCCTCAGGAAGGTGAACAGCCCCTGGGCTTGCAGAGACACCAGCACAGGCAGGGACTCCAACCCCAGCTCATACACAACACAGTAACCCCCCATCTCACCCAGACCCACAGGAGATGGGAATTACCCCCTCATTCCCTCCATGGCTCAGTCCCTTTGCTCCCCCCACCCTCCTCCCATTCCCCTGGTGTCCCTGGGCTCTCTCTCTGCTTCCCCCTGGGGAGATCTGGCTCTTGCTCCACCCTCAGCCTCTGAGGAGACCCCGAACGGGACAGGGAAGCTCCCCGGGACTCCTACTGCCACTCCAGCACAGCCCGGCTGCAGGAGCTGCCAGCCCCCACAGCTGCCTTTCCCTCCACCCCGGGCACACATCTGCTGAGTCCTTTAAACCCCAACCCCACCCCGACCCCGGGACGAGATCCCAGCCCGGCCCAGGGCAGGAGCAGCCTGGGGGCCGGGCCGGCCCGGGGGTCCCCCCTCACCTCATCCAGGTCCTTGGCCTCCCGGCCCAGCTCATCATCGTCATCGTCCGAGTCCAGCTCGGGCCCGATGTAGTTCCCGAACTCGTCGTACAGGTCGGTGTCCATGCTGGGGGCGGGGGGGCCGTGACCGAGTGCCCGCCCGCAGGACCCGCGGCCTCACCGCGGACCCGGGCCCGCCTCTGACCCCGCTCCGACCCGCTCCCGGTCCCTCCCCTCTCCCTCACCCGGCCCCGCTTCCGCTCCGTTCCCGTTCCCTTTGCCTTTCCCGTTCCCGTTCCCTCTCCCTCACCNGCGCCGCGCCCGCGGGGAAAGCACCGTGGTCGGTGCCGGTTCGGTTCGGGGTCGGTCCCGGCGGAGCGGGGGCCGCGGGCCGGGCGGGGCAGCGCGGGGCGGCGGGGCCGGGTCTGTCAGGCGGGGCCGGGTCTGTCAGGCGCGGCCGGGACAGCCCCGGTGGGGGCCTCGCGCGGCCCCGGCGCTGTGGAGGCGGGGACGGGACCGGGACTGTCGCGATAGAGCGGCCCTGGGGCCGGGGAGGCTCCGCACCCGGCGGGGCTGTCGCGATAGAGCGGCCCTGGAGCCGGGGGGTTCGGCACCCAGCGAGACTGTCGCGATAGAGCGGCCCTAGGGCCGGGGAGGCTCCGCACCCGGCGGGGCTGTCGCGACAGAGTGAGGGGCCCAGGGGCCGCAGTTGTGTCAGGGGCTGTCGCGATACGAGCGGGGCTTCCCCGTTGCCGCCCACGTGCGTGGCCTTTAGGGCTCACTCACAGTGGGAGTGGAGTCCCCAGGGCCGAACTGTCGCGATAAGAGCGGGGTCCGCGGGGCCAGTCCCGGCAGGGCTGTTGTGACAGGAGTGGGGTCGCTCAGACCATCCCCACAGGGCTGTCGCGATAGTGGGGTGCCCTAGGCCAACCCTACAGGGCTGTCGCGACAGGAGGTCCCCGAGCGCGGTCCGGCGTGCCCGTGCTCCCGGGATGGATCCCGGGATGGATCCCGGGGCAGCTCTCCCGGCCCTGCAGCGGGAGCTGCGGGCGGCGCTGGCCGAGGACGAGCGGCGGCAGCGGGAGGGCGAGGCCAAGCTGAGGGCGCTGCGCCAGCGCGTCCCCGACTATCGCGACTTCAGGTGCGGGGGGAGCTCGTCCTGGAGGGCCCCGGGAACTCCCGGGAGTGGCCTCAGGATCCCAGGAACGGCCCCGGCTCCGAGGACACTCGGTTGTGGTTCAGATTTGTCCCCAAATCTCGGGTGGCCCCAGTGCTCTGAGCTCGGTCCCTGCTCCGGGACTGGTCCCTCTGGTGCCCGGTTGTGGCCCAGCACCGGGAAGCTGCTGTCCCCTCTCCAGGACACTGTTCCCTGTCCCCATTCCCACTCCAAGCTGCAGAAGCAGAGGGTTGTGATGCGTGTCCCTTGTCCCCTGCCCAGCCTGTCCCTGCTCCCAGTGCTGGCACTGCTCTGTCCAGGGGGGTTGGGATGGCAGAGCTGCTCCACAGGGAGCAGTGCCAGGCAATCCCAGTGCCCACCACACTCCTGGATCCACCTGTGTGTCCCGCTGGGACTTCCAGTGCCCATCAACATCACGGGTGTCCTATAGGGCCATGTGGGACTCCCAGACCCCACTGAGGTCCTGGACCCCATACAGATGGGTCTGTCAACTCCCTGTCCCTTGACATCCACAGATGGATCCAGGGTTTTGACCACACTTTTTAGGACCAGATCCAATTCCCTTCATGGATTGACCTGCACTCAGTCACTGCCTGATCCCTGAGAGGAAGGAAAACATTTTAAAGTGGCTTTTTCTACCCCAAACATCTTGCCAGTCCCTATAAGGGGATTCCCAGGGGATTTTAAGCTGCTTTATCCCTGTACTGATAAGGCCCTGCTCCTGCAGCCTGTTCAGTCCCTCTGGATGGAAGCAGCTGGAAGAGTGTTTTGCCCCCTGTCCTTCCCATCCCTGTTCCCTGCAGGAACATCGTGCTGGCCTCACACCTGAAGCCTCTGGAGAAGAAGGACAGACTGGGGCAGAGGAGGAGTGTGCTGTGGAATCCCTGTGCAGCCCCAGCTCAGGCAGCACCTGCCCACACTGAGGAGATCCCACAGGTATGGGGAGACTCCAGGGCCTCGTCCTCAGCTGGAAATGGCTTGGGAACAATCTGGGTGTTAGCTGGAATGTGGGAGTTACTCAGGGACTGTGAGCCAACCCTCCCAGACCCTGGAACATCAGGGTTTGGATCCCCACGGGGTCAGGCTGGGCCCCCTCAGGAAGAGTCTGCTCCATCCCTGTGGGAATGGTGGCTGCAGAGCCTGGGCCCAGAGCTCCCAGTGCCTCCTATGATCTCCAGGAACACTGGGGCAGCAGAGTCCTCCTGGCCCACACTCCTGCAATCCAGAGATGTGCATCAGGACCCTCCCTGGAACAGCCTCTGGCTGCAGAGATTCCCTGAGCACAGCCAGTGCTTCCTCAGAATCCCAGAATGTGGGGTTGGAAGGGACCTCTGGAGATCACCCAGTCCAACCCCCTGCCAAGGCTGGGTCACCAAAGCAGGTGGCACAGGAACACGTCCAGGTGGGTTTGGAATGTCTTCATGACCTCCCTGGGCAGCTCTTCCAGTGCTCTGCCACCTCCATGGAAAGGAGTTCCTCATCTTGAGGTGGAACTTGTGTTTTGGTTTATGCCACTGCTCCTCATCCTGGCACTGGGCACAGTTTAATGATTCACAGCATGGAAAAGGCTGGTTTGGGTTAATCCTGCTGGCTGGTTTGGGTTAATCTGCTGGCTGGGTTGGGGTAATCCTGCTGCCTGGTTTGGGTTAATGTGCTGGCTGGTTTGGGTTAATCCTGCTGGCTGGTTTGGGTTAATCTGCTGGCTGGTTTGGGTTGATCCTGCTGCCTGACTCTCACGGGATAGTCCTGATTCCTTCAGTGGTGGGAAACAGGGATGGGACATTCCCTACCCTGGTCATTTGTGATTGGAGTGACCTCAGTCTGGCCCCCTCTTGTGGCCTCTGCCCATGCTGGACTGAGTCTGGGATGTTTCCCAGGGATTGTTCTTGATGCTGGATTTCATTCACCTGTTTATGATCAGCGCTGGGCAGCAGCTCTGGTTGGGGTCAGGATCACTCCACAACCATCTGTGTTCACACCAGGTGCCACATCTCACCCACCTTTCCCTTCTGCGGAATGTGTTCCCAGGTTTCTGTGGCAACTGTCATTTCCTTGTCTTCCCATTTTCCCCTCAGCAGCTCCTTGTGCCACCAAACCCCCCATGAGAAACATCTTGGGCTGATCCGGGCAGGGGGGACCAAAGTCTTCAAGGGGGAACAGAGCAAAAGGACCTGAGTGACTCCTTTTCCCTTCAGGAGCTGGATCAGCTGCCTGGAACGGCCGCAGAATTCCACAGGGATTGGCGCAGGTGCCTAAAGAGCGGGACAGAGAAATACCAGTTTCTGCTGGAGCTGGGAGGGGAGGCCTTGGGCAGGATCTTCCAGGCTGACGTGGGCTTTGGCCTCCTGGGGGAATTCCTGAGGGTGCTGGCAGAGAACTTCCACCCTGGAGACAGGGCTGCCATCCTGGGGATCCTGCAGGGCCTGGCGGGCACCGGGCGCTTCGGGCTGAACGTGGAGCTCCTGAGCCAGGCGGAGAAGGAGGGCGGCCGGGATTTGTTCAGGAAGCTGCAGGGCCCGAGCAGGGATTGCTGGGCTGCTGGAAAGCCAGGCCAGGAGGCAGGGAGGGAACCCCACCCCATGGACACCCACCTGGAGAAGGAAGGTGAGGAGGAAAGGACGGTGGTGGAGCTGATGAAGTGTTTCCAGCTCAGCTGAGGGGGCAGGAGCACCAGGGGGTAAAAGAGGCTCAGAAGAGACTGAAGGCCTGGCTTTGGCCTCACCCAGAGCACGAGTTCTGCACAAATAAAGTTCATTTCCTGAGCTGTGGTGCCGTGGTCTGTGGGCAGGGTGTCCTCACTGATGGGGATGGGAGAGTCTCTTGGATGAGGAGAAAACCAAGGGGAAGAAAACACTGCTGGGTAGTTTTGAAGGAGAAACCTAAACCCAGATAGTCCCTTCCCTGTTCCTCCTCTGTCCATGGTCACTCAGGGGATTTAGGAGATGTAATCCATGGCAGTGACAACTGTCAGGTCCTTTTTATTCCAAAACCCAACCCAGCAAAGGGCAGATTCACCCTGGCAGACAAGAACCACCCAACACCTGATGACAGGATCCATCCCTGAGGCCTGGCACGTGAATGTTTTGCTTTGTGGCACCTCTCCTGGGGACATCTGTGTCCCTGCCCTTCCTTCTGCCTTTCCTGGTCCGTGGGTGTGTGCTGTGACCTGAGCTGAGGGGCTGTGGGAATCAAACATGGGCTTCATCTTCATCATATCTTCATCCTCACCCACCCGGGCTGCCGCTGCTGGTGGGTGCTCAGGAACCCGGCCAGGCTGGAGCATCTCCCCCATGGGGCACTTGGATCATCCTCCCTTTGGAAATTTCCAGTGCTCTGGCTACCACCAATCAACCTCTGCCAGCCCCTGCTCGGCCCCCCTGGGGGAGGAGCAGGACAGGGAGGACTGATGTGGGAAGCTCCCTGTTCTGGCACAGCTTAGAGGGGACAGGCGGGATTTCACGGTGCCAGGATTTGTTCCAGGTGGGATTTCACACTGCCAGGATTTGTTCCTGGCGGGATTTCACACTGCCAGGATGTGTTCCTGGCTGGCACTGGGGGTTTAAGCTCAATAAAGTCTCTTTTTTTCCAGTGAAAACTTGGAGCTGGTGCAAGATGTTCTGGCCAAGCTCTACAGAGTTCTTGATCCGCATTGGTGATTTATTGGAGTTGTTTTCCTAAAAGGCTGATAAAAAGATCCACCAAACTATTTTAATTCAATTAATAGTTGCTTTTCTCACCCTTTTCTCCCTTATTTAACTTGTTTTTCTCTCTGAGAACTGTGAGTCCCAGCCCAGCATCCCAAACCCTTCAATGTTCCTTTGAGCTCCTTAGCTGGAGCAAACCTGGGTTTTTTAAATTTTGGTTTCAACTTTTTTTTTTCATTTTTGAAAGACAAAAAATATTTTTCAAATTAATCAGGTGATTTTCTTCAGAAATTTGTCTTATTTTTGAGGGGTTTTAACTCACCCAGCTCAGCGCAGGGTTGGGAGTCAATGTTGGTGCCGCACATTATCCTGTGTGTCCCCCAAAGGTGGTGGCATCTCTGCAGGGTTTTGGTGGCCACTTGCTCCTCAGTGTGGAGCAGGATGTCCCCTCTGGGCTCATCCCCTTTTTCCAAGGATGTGACTTGGGGATTTCAGCATTCCTGAGACAATTGTCACTGTCCAGGGGGGCACTGAGGGTCCCAGCGATGCTCTGGCACCTGAACCGTGTCGATGATGTGCAGGATCCCAAATCCACCCTCAGCCCCAACCGCTGCAGAGGATCCCAGGAGCTTCCTGGGAGGGTGGAGAACCCCGTGCAGATCCCTGCTTCCCCTCCTGGGAAGGGGGTCTCTCCCACCCCACTGCTGGCTGCCAGCTCAGGGAGTTAGTCCCAGTCCCCCTCACGGGTGCTGGTCCCTGCAGCGTGTCCAGGGGCTCAGCCCTGAGCACATCCCCACACAGCACTGAGCTCAGTTTGGGCCCCCAAAGGGCCCCACAGCCCAGATAATCCCCAAACCTCGTGGCTTGGCTGCAGAGAGGTGGATTCAGGCACAACCAGAGTGTTCAGTAGCTTTATTGCTCACCCCGAGCTGCGGCGGGTGTTAGTCAGGAATTAATAACAAGGGAGCTGCTCGTGGGGGCCAAGCTGGACTCCCCCTGGGTTCCCACCCTGGCACCACCCTGGGCTGCTCTAACATCTCCTGCCTCAGCAATGGCCTTTCTGGAGCTGGAACAAAGCAAACCTGACCCAGGGGACGAGGGGGACAGAAGGATGAGGGGGTGGATCAGAGAGTGGGGATGTGTCCTCATGAGGGGCTGGCAGGGCGCAGGAGCTGCTGCTGGGTGGTTGCTGCTGTGTCAGGTGGCACCAGGGAAGGCTCTGCTCGTGGTCAGTGGCTGCAGTGAAGGTGGGAGTGGGGCTGGGCAATGGCCCTGGGTGGTGTGTGCTGGTCTGGGAGAGGAAAGGTGGGAGCACAGGGCCACATGCAGCCCAGGAACAAGAGATTTCTTCCAACCCCACCCTGACTGCCTGTGGAAGGATGGGCTCAGGTTCTGTGCATGGCAGGGGCTGTGACTGGGGCAGCCCTGGTCCCCAGACCCCCTGGCTCACAGTGTGACCCCGGGTGGGACAGGCAGGACAGAGATGGCTCCATTTGTGAGAGCCCCCAACATCTTCCTCCTCCTCTGCCACCCCTTTTCTCTCCATTTTCCCCTGTGTGGGACCCCCAGGTGCAGGGCCAAAGGTCACACCTCAACACAAGCCCCCCAGGTCTGCATTTCCCCACCACAGAGTTGGGGACACCCTGGGGGCAGACACCCAGTGTGGGGGTCAGGGCAGTGCCATGGCTCTGTGCCAGGAGAAGCTCTTGAGGCCACCCAGCCCTCACTGCCCCCACAAACCACCCTGGACACCCACAGGAACCCCTCCTGATTCCCATTTCATCACCCCCTGACACCATCCCAAGAGCATCTTGCTTCTCCATTGTCCTCTTCCCTCCTCCCCTGCCTCTCCATCCCCCCATTTTCCTGCCCCTGCCTCTCAGCTGAGCTCACCCACCCTGGGGACAGGGCAATGTCCCTCTCCAGTGGGTGCCTTGCACTCTGTGCCCCCCCCCGAGGGTGCTGGGGGTCAGGGTGCACTGGGGAGATCCAGGGAGGTCTCCCAGACCAGAGAGGGCAGCAAGGTGGGTGCAGGAAGATGCTCTTGGCACCATCACCTTGCCCAACCGGTGCAAACAAAACAGGATGGACCCTCTCCATCGGCACTGGTGAGCTGGAGACCAGGGGAGAGGAGGGAACAGCCCCAAACCCACCGGCACCCTGTGCTGTGGGGATGTGGCAGGATCCCATCGGGGAGCTTGGCTCTGCCAGGACCTGCTCCCCTCCCCCGGGCACTGCCCATCCCCGCCCCACACAGTGCCCGCCCCGACGGGCGCTTTGCTCCCTGCCAGCCCCAAACCCAAGGGTGCCAGGGGTCCCTGGCACGGGGTGACGAGGGAGAGGCCGGGGGTGCAGGGGAGGGAGATGCCCCTCCCGAGGCACCACCGGCTCCTCCCGCCCCTGTGCCCGCCCGCGGGGCTCCCTCGCAGCGGAGCTCGGATCATCCCCCTACGGCACCTCCTTGTGCTCCTGCTTGGACTCCTTGAGCACCTGGAGCGGGGGGGAGGGACCATCGCCCCAGGCTCAGGCTCTGCTCCCGGCTGAGCCTGGGCTCCAAACGAGCTTGGGGATGGGGATAGGGACACGTGTGACAGGGAGCTGTGATCTCTCTGAGCTGCCAGGCTCAGCCCAGCCGTGCTCTCAGGGCACTGGCATCACTGGCTCCCTGCTCCTGGGGCTCAGGGATGGTGGCCCCATGTGCAAGTTCCTCGGGGACAGCCCATGGGGGGGTGGGGGTGGAGCGTGGGTGACAAGGATGAGGATGTCCCACCTCTCCATCTCTGGTCTCCACAGTCTTGACCACGATGCTCCTCTTCACATGGGCTTCTGACACGGATTTGGTGTCCAGGCTTGTCTCTGGGGACAAGGCCAGGGCAAGGCAGTGACACCGTGGCCACGGTGTGGCCCTTCCAGCCACACTCCAGTGGAGAGGCCCAAAGTAAATGGATTGGGCTGGAAAACCCTGGACCATGGGAGACAGTGGCCCTGGGAACCAGTCTCAGGGGGCAGTGTTGGCCTCAGGGATGTGGTTGGCCCTGAGGATGTGGCTGATTTTGGGATGTGATTAGCCCTGGGGACACAGTTGGCACTGGGGACAGTGTTGACCATGGGGACGTGGGTGGTTTTGGGATGTGACTGAGCTTGGGGACAGACTTGTCCTTGGGGAGCACAATTGGCCAGGGGGATGTCACTGGCCTTGGGGGTGTGGTTGTCACTGGGGACGTGGTGATATGGTCAGTCTCGGGCACATCAATGGCCTTGGGGACATGCTCAGCCTGGAGGATGTGTCCATGGCACTCTCCTCCCCCCATCCTGGGAGAACCAGGAGTGCAGGTTCCTTGAGACTCAGAGGAAAACCTCCCAGTCCCTCTGGATGGGGCAGGGATGGCCTAGGTGGCATCTCCTGCCACAGAGACCCCAGAGGCCACCCCTGCTCGTGCCACCATCCTGCCCCATCCCACAGCCTCACCTCGGACCTGCAGGCTGGAGAAGCTCTGCACAGGGATGGTGATCCTGCAGGAGCAATGGGGGTGTTGGGAAGAGCAGGGAGTCCTGCTGCCCTGGGCTGGGGCAGCGGGGCTGGAGGGGGTTCCCCAACCCAGCTGGACACCCCAGAGGGACCACGAGGACTTGGAGTCCCTGCTGTGCTCACCTGCTCTCCTCGCCCTCCAGCAGCTTGCGGTACGTGGTGATCTCCATGTCCAGGGCCAGCTTGACGTTGAGCAGGTCCTGGTAGTCCTGCAGGTGCCGGGCCATCTCCTCCTTGAGGCTCTGGATGTCCTCCTCCAGCCGTGCCACCGTGTCCTGGTAGCCGGCTGTCTCCAGGGTGTAGCGCTGCTCCAGCTCCCGCAGCTGCCTCTCCAGGGACTCGTTCTGGGGGGCCACGAGGGGCCGTGACTCCCTCCATGGCCACCTTCTCCCAGGAGCTGGGGGCTCATCCCAGTGCCCATCTCCCACCCCTGGGCAGCCGCCATTGCCCAGCACGGAGTGATGTCCCACTGGGGTTCCAGGGAACCCCATGGTGGTGGCAGCTCCCCAGGGCCGTGTCCCCCCTCTTGCACCTCATGGCCATCACCTACCGAGCCCCTCAGCGCCTCCAGGTCGCAGGTGAGGGCCTGCAGCTGGCGCCGGTACTCGTTGGCCTCCTGCTTGGCCGCGCGCAGGGCCTCGGTTTGCCGGGCGGCCGCATCCGTCAGGTCTGCGAACTGGGACAGGGACACGTGCCATGGGATGGGACCACGCAGCAGGGGTGTGTCCCCGTGGCACACGGCCTGGGGACAGGACCCTGCTGTGCTGCACAGGAGGGACATAGCCCCGGGAACACGGAGGAACATCCCTGACAGAGGCAGGGACAGCGCAGATCCCAAACCCCCTCACCACCACCCAACCCCAGGTGAGCAGCCGCAGCCCTGGGCAGGTGACATTCCAGGGGGGAACAGCCAGGCCACCCCTCCGTGGGGCCACCAGCTCGCTCTGCACCTTGGACTTGTACCACTGCTCTGTGTCCTGGGCGTTGCTGGCGGCCACGGCCTCGTACTGGCTGCGGATGTCGCGCAGGGCGGCCGTCAGGTCTGGTTTGCTGGAGTCCACCTCCACGTGCACCCGCTGCCGGGACAGCTGCTCCTGCAGCTCCCGCAGCTCCTGGGGGGACAGGGGGTCAGCACAGCCCCCCCCCGAGCCCCAGGAACCCCCAGGCCCCCTGGGGCAGTGTTACCTCCTCATGGACCTTGCGCAGGAAGGTGATCTCGTCCTGCAGGGTCCCCACGCGCCGCTCCAGGTCCAGGCGAGCCAAGGTGGCATTGTCCACGTCCTGTCACCGTGGGGGGACACGAGGGACAGTCCCAGGCTGGGCCCCTGGGTCTGCTCCCTCCTGAGCTGCCTGGCCACGTCCATCCCTGCCCAGCCCTGCCTGTCTCTGCCCATTGTAACATATCCCAATCCCTCACTACTCCTGCCC
>VYXB01006413.1:22708-54873 GCA_013397135.1 Pachyramphus minor | reverse complement strand
AGGATTTGGGGAAGGGCGAGGGCAGCAGGGCTGGGGCAGGGGGGTTGTGGGGCTGGGGCTGTGCTGTGCCTCAGTTTCCCTTCTCACTCTGCCCACAGGACCACGCGTGGCCAGGGACACAGGTACATTGTGCCCCCCACACCCTCCACCCAGCCCCGCAGTTGGGGGTCGGCCTGGGTGGGCTCAGCCCAGGGGTGGCTGTAATTACCTGGGCTCAGCTGTAATTAGCACTCAGAGCTGGACACAACTAACGACCCTAATGTCAGCCTGGGGAGGGAGTAGCCATTCACAAACTGCCCCTGATGAGTTTGGGTGCTGCCCCCAAAACCCTGGTGTGTCCCCAGGATGGGGTCTGGAAGAGGCCATGGGAGGGGGACACTCAGCTGTGGACAGGGAAGGCAGTGTCAGGTCCCTGGGCATGACCCCGGGGCCAACGGGAGCCTCTGTCCAGACCATCCCCTGGCCTCAAGAGAGGACACCAGCCACCTCAGCCACCAACCTCCAGGCCTGTGTCCTCCATCCCTAAGAAATGCCACCCCAACCACCTTGCTGGGACGCAGAGTTTATTAGGAAGAGGAATTAAGAAGTTTTCCAGGCTCTGGAAGCCCGGGGAGATGCAGCACCAGAACCAGCACGGATCAACATGGGAGCAAGGGAGGATCCCATGGACTGATCCCGAGGTGATGACGCTGAAGATGGCCAGTGGGCTGCCTGGCTAGCCACGGGGCTGGCTGGCTGGTTGGCCAGGTTGGCGACTGGCCAGCTGCTTGGTTGGTGGGTTGGTCAACTGGCTGGTGGGCTTAAAGGCCACCTAGGTGGCTGGTTGGTGAGCTGGGTGGTCGGTAGCCAAGTGGCTCACTGGCAGTGGGTTGGCTGGGCTGGGTGGTAGACGGCCATGGGGTGGGCTGGCTGGCTGGTGGGTTGACTGGTTCATTGGCCAGTTGATTGCCCGTCTGGCTTGTTGGCTAGTTGGCTGGCTGGCCAGTTGACCAACAGGCTGTTTGGCTGGCTGGCCAGTAGAGCACCGGGCTGGTTGCCTGCCCAGCTGTCTGTCTGTCTGGCCAGTTGCCCAGCTGGCTGGTGGCCAGGGGCTGGCTAGCAGGCCAGACAGCCGTGTCAGCCCTGGCCCCGGGGACAGCGGAGTCCCAGCCCAAGGCCGGGCACTGTCCCTCGCCCAACGGGGCAGCCCGGCTGCAGGCGGGGCAAGGTGTGTGTGGCACATCCCCCCGTCCCTGTCCCTGTCACGCTGCCGCTCATTACGGACACTGCGGGGCCCGTCACCCTCCCGCCGCGCGGCAATTAAGGGCTGCCAACACCGGCAGTTAATTAGCGCCGGCGGTGAGCGCTGCGAGGTGACGGCTGAGCGGCTGGCGAGGGGACGGGCTGGGATCGTGTCCCCCCGGGGGCACGGGGGGTGGGAGCAGCGGGGACTTGGGCTGCTGGGACCAGCTGTGCTGTCCCCGGCCGGTGTGACACGGCGGGGGTGCGCAGGGACAGCGGGGGACAGCGACGGGACGAGCCGGGGGTGGCACTGGGGAGTGTCCTGCGCGCTGACGGTGTGTGTGACACCCCGGGCCGTGCAGTGACGGTGACAGTGGGTGACACCCCGTGGGCCATGCAGCGACAGTGACAGTGGGTGATACACTGCGGGCCGGCAGTGACGGTGACAGTGGGTGACACCCCGTGGGCCACGCAGTGACATGGCACTGTGTGACGGTGACTCTGTGTGACAACCCACGGGAGCTGCAGTGACACTGCGTGGCACCCGGCGGGCCCGCAGTGACAGTGACACCCTGTGCACTGCGCGGTGACAGTGACACCATGTGACACCCCGGGGAGCAACAGCGAAGCTGTGCAGCACGGCGGGGCTGTGCCGTGTGACACGAGTGGGGCTGTGCAGCCACTGTGTGACACCCCGGGGAGGTGTGCAGTGACAGAGACACTGTGCCACACCCCAGGGACCGCGCAGGGACGGTGACACTGTGCTAACACCACGCAGTGACAGTGACACCCGTGACAACAGGCGCCGTGCAGTGACACTGGTGACACCAGTGCCAGGCAGTGACACCACACTCAGACTCCCCGGGCTGTCCCCCCTCGTGGGCATTGAGCCCCCAGCCAGCTCACGCTTGGGGCAGTCCCCACCGGGGGATGTCACCCTGTCCCTACAGCCCATGGGGGGACATCTGCACCCAGTGGGTGTCCCATGATGGGGCTGTGGAGGGGGTGCTCCAGGGATGGGGCGCTCTAAGGAAGAGGGGGTCAGGGATGGGATGCATGGGGGAAGGGTTACAGTGGGGGGAGAGCTCCAGGAAAGGGGGTGCAGTGGGAAAAGCGGTGCTCTGAGGAAGGGATGCACTGCGGAGGGGGTGCAGCAGGGAGGGGGGATGCTGAGGAAGGAGGTGCTCCAGGTAGGGGTGCTCTGGCTCGGAAGGGGGTGCAGAGGGAGGGGGTGCAGTGGGAGGAGTGTCCGTCTGTCACGAGCCCCCGGCAGCCGCAGCGGAATCGATCCGGCCGCCAATTTGCACAGTCAAATATTTGGCTTCGCGGCGCGGGGCCGGCGCTGCTCGAGCCGCCCCCGTGGGCGCGGGGGTGACGCTGCTCCGCGATCGATGGCGGGATGTGGGGCGAGCAGGGCCCGGGGTGTGGTGGGGCTGGGGGCCGTGGCACAGCACTCCCCGGCCCTCGGAGCCCACTCGGGGAGCAGCACCCACGTCACGAGCGCGGGGTCTCAGCCAGCGTGTCCTTCAGGGTGTCCCCTCCACGGCCATCGATCGCGCTGTCGATGCCACCCAGCCCACGGAGCTGAGCCGTCTGTCACCAGCGGGGGACACGGGCTTGTCCCTCAGAGGACTTGGCTGGGAGGTGGGAGGGGGACTAGGGATGCTGGGGCAATCCTGGGGCAGCACCCACAGCTGGGCACCACACAGCAACAGCCCCACGGCCAAGCTCCCGGCTCCAGAGCCCTTCCCCGGTGGGTGCCAACGCCCGGGCACGCAGCCCACACAGGGGGCTCAACCCCCAGCTCCGCCCAGAGCCCCCCAGAGCAGGCCCCCAGCAGCCCCATGGACAGCCCTGTGCTTCAGCATCCCCTGAAACCAGTCGCTCCCTCGGCCCCGCTAAACTCGTTAGCGAACGTCAGCCGGGCGGGAGCGAAGCGCCAAATGCGATTACGGCCCCGGCTCGCTCCCTCCTTCCACCCCCGGCCCCATTTATCGCGGAGGCGAGCGGGAGGGAGGCGGAATCAGCGCTTATCTCGGCCGAGAAATCGCGCTCGGGCCCTGATTTATGGCTGGCTGGGAGGGACTCCGGCAGCGCAGAGCAGTTAAGGAGCATTAAGAGCAGGGAGGGGTTGTTTGAAGGCTCCCCCGACTTCGGGGATGCTCTCTGGGGCTGCACAGCGACCGCTGCGTCTCTCCAGATGGGTGTGACACAGGAGCTGTGGGTGCAGCGTGGGGCTCAGGGGAGGGCAGAGGAGTGGGAAGGGTGTCTGGCCCCTAAAAGGGGCACGTGCTGGCTGGGGACACTCTGAGGCGATCCCTGTGCCCAAAGGCTGGCACTGGGGACAGCCAGTGTGGGGCCAAGGGGTGGCAGAGGACACGGGGGTATTCCAGGGGGACGGCGCTGGCACAGAGAACCACGGCGCGGCCAGGATCACATATCCCAGGAATCTGGAACTGCCCAGAGCCGACACGGATCCACAGCCCCCCACAGGGCAGCTCAGGGCAGGGCGGACGCTGCCCCCCAGAGCTGGAGCAGCTCCTGGAGCAGCTCAGGGATGTTTACTGGGAAGAGCACGAGCGCCCGCCAGCTCCGCCTGCGTGTGCTGAACTTTACAGAGCGCAGCCGTGCCCCGGCATAGGAACGACCTGGGAATGGGCCGGGAAGAGCTGCGGGAGCAGCCGCGGGAGCAGCTGCTGTTCAGTGTTTTATTAAAACAAAAGTGAAGAGCCAGCACCCGCCTCGCCCAGGCTCGGCTCTCCCGCCGGGAAAGCGCCGCCGAAGGAAGCTCAAACAGCAGGAAATGAGTGTGAACGAGGCAGGGCCCAGGTCTCTGCCCGCTCCGGGTGTATCACACCCTCGGATCCAAGGCCAAGGGCGACCCACGAGCGATGGCCACAGAATCAGAGGGCAGGAGGGAGGGGAGCAGCCACCTGAACACCCGACCCACGTGAACGAGGTGCTGCCCGTCCCCCCAGGCAGATTTAACACGTTCCCATTAAATCAATCTGAAAGAGGGGAAATCCCAGGTCTAAACTCGGATTAGAAGGGCTGAGCTACAGGGGATCACCCCAGGGGCACTGCTGGCAGGGACAGGGCCCAAGAGGCCACCTCTTCCCAGGGAAGAGATTGTCCTGGAAGACATTTAAGTGAGATTGTCCCATATTAAAATAAGATTGTCCTGGATTAAAGTGAGATTGTCCCGGATTAAAATGAGATTGTCCCGGATTAAAGTGCCTCAGCTCACTGAAGTCCCACCATAGAGACCCACAGGGGGGACATCAAGAACCTCACCCACAGACACAGCTGGTGGGCGAGAACCTGAGCAGGGAGAAGGTGCCGGAAAAAATCCCCCTGGCTACATTCACCTTGGGAAGTGTGCAAGGAGAACCTCTGCCGCTGTCTGCATTCAGCTGGCAAAGCTCATTAACAGAGGTGGCCTTTCAGTGCCCTTTTCAAACCAGGGAATTCAGGCCCCTTCCCTGACTAAGAGAAAAGGTGACTTAGGAGATGAGATGCCGGAGGAGGAGGAACACCAGCCCCCCGAGCCCGGCAACGGCCGCGCCCGCTGCCAGCCGGGCCCAGAGGAAATCCAGGGAATCCTCGAGGCGGGCGTGGAGCCGCAGCACCTGCCGGCGGGTGCTCTCCCGGTCCCCGGAGTTGTCGATGACGTGAGTTGCCCACTGGAGCTTCTCCTCCAGTGGGATCTGGGAGCTGATCCGGGCGTCGGCCGCGGCCGCGTCCAGCCCGTTCCGCCTCATGAGCCGCGCGCGCTGCGCCGGGGGGTCACTGCGGGGAGTGGGGATGGAGCTCAGGGGGGCGGGAGGGAAACGGGGTCTGCCTTCCTCGGGCATGAGGGGGGATAATAAAGTGGGAATGAGAAACATTCCCCGTGTCATTTCTGCCCCAGCATCAGGTCACCACTGCCCGGGATGACCTCGCTGCGTGTTTTTGGCATTCCCACAGCCCACAACATCAGGCAGTGCCCCAAATCCTGCCCCAGTGCATGGTGCACAGGCTGTAGAAGGCCCAAAGGAACAACATTCCCTGTATAATGGTGCTAGCTTCCAGGGAAAGCTCAAGAAGCGCCTTCAAGTGCACTAGGATGTAGGGAGGTGCCACAGGATAAAGGGAGATGTCACTTCTCCCAACGGGCTTCGCACCAGGGCAGTGGCTGAGCCCTCACCAGAGCAGAGAGATGTGACAGACCCCTCTAAGAGAGGTGGCAGTGTCCCTGTCCTCACGGTTCCTGGGGCACTTACCAATAAACCAAGACCGTGTATCTCATAAACTTGGTCAGCCCACGGGTCTCGAAGAGCAGAGGGATGTCCAGGATCACGTAGCGGTATCCTGTGGAAATGGCAACACCCTCCACAAAAGGGAACAGCATTAACCCCTGTTCCCAAATCCCTCGTGCTGCACACACCCCATGGCCACGAAAAGCAAAGGAAGTGGGAGCTCTACAGCTCCAGGATTGCAGCAGAGCCTGTTTGCCCTCCTCCCTCTCACAGGGAGGAAATGGTTTCATTCCAAGTTTCCAGAGGTAAAAAAAAAAAAACAAACAACCCTAACCTGGCTGCTCTTAGACCAAAGGTGAAGCTGCAGAAATATAATGAGGAGCTGAAATGAGAGCAGCAGTGCCTGGCTGGCGAGAGTGGCAGCCGTGCCGGGCTCTCCCGGGAAGCAGTGTCCACAGCAGGATCTGCTCTCCACTCCTTCCCTTGTCCAAGACTTTGCCAGGCTGCAGTCATCTGAGCCAACCCTCCCCAGCTCAGTTTTCCTGCTTTATGCAAAGCTTTGGCTACACAGCTCCATTTTTCCAAGGGGAGTGAGGAAATCCTTGCAGACCTCTCGCAGCTGTGACACTGAGACATGGGGGAGCCTCTGGGCACAGCCCTGGGGAGAGGTACTCACCAAAACTGGCCGAGTTTGGTTTCAAAGCACTGTCACCACGAGGAGCAGAGCTTGGCACAGCCAGTCACCGTCCCCCCAGGCCCTGTGGCCCCCCAGTTTTCCCTGTGCCTCTGCCCTTGGGCAGCCCCAGCTCTGCGGCATTTGGGGAGGTGGGAGATGCCCAGCTGAGCCTGGAAGAGGAGAGGGGAGCCACGACTTCACTCCCTGGGGTGTGCCCCAGCCACAGGGACACCTCAGGTTTTGCTGCTGTCCCCTCTATATAACCCAGCCCCCCCCAAACCCACGGCGAGCAGAGCCTCGACAGAGACATCATCCAAGGAGCCCCATTCCACCGCATCTCCGCCCCCAGAGGCTTCTTGCTGCCCTCCAGTTTGATCGATCAGAGCTTTCCTTACACAGCGATCCTCAGAGACAACATCCAGCTATCCCAAATCATTAAATCCTGACTAATGAGGACAAAGCTGCCTGCTGAAGCCACACAGCGCTCTCGCCGAGGGCCAGCGCAGCATCCGCCTCCTGAGCCCGCAGCCCCGGGTTCAAGGCTCCATCTCTGCCTCCTGGCTTTCCTGCCTGTTGCTTCCTTTGTGTCCCTCCTCCTCCTCCTCCTCACCCTGCAGCAGAGCTTGGCCCCATGGAGCCCCAGCACAGCCCTGTTCAGCTCTCACAGGGCTCAGCTCCGATAAGCGCCGCGGATCCAGACTGGCTCTGTGAAGTCTGTCTACATGGAGTCCTCTGGAACAGCTGGTGATCTTATCTGGCATTTCTCCAGCCCTGCCTGACAGCTGCATTTGTTCCACACATCAGGGGGAAGGCAGGACTTTGGAACCCACAGCTGTCAGCCCGTTCCTCACCTTATCTGCGCTCAGAGGCTGCACAGCTCTCGCCGAGGCCGGGCTGGGCGGGGGGCAGGGAAGGATATTCGGGAGTGTGACATTATCCGGTGGGTAATCTCAGCACAGGCCTCACAAAGCTGCTCCCAGGCCCCACAGATACACTTTAAACCACAGAGCAAGGCGGTGAAGGGCAGCAGTGAAAGGCAGGAGTGAATCAGGAATGAATCCTCCAAAGGCCACCGCAGGCAGAGCACAAAGGCTGTCACTCAACATCCCTTCCCCTTCTCCGTCCCTGTCCCTCTCCCCACACTCAGGGACAGCTCCTGCCCGAGAGGAGTCCCCGAGGGCTGGGACTTGACCTCTTACCGAGCACAAAGTACTTCAGGATCTGCTTCAGCATCTCCTTCAGGATCTCGGGGTGGGTGATGGAGTTCAGCAGGCGCCGTTTCTCGGGCTGGGAGAAGATGATGTTTCCGAGAGCCTCGCGGTTTATCTCGCCGTTCTCCAGGAGGATCTCGGTGCCAAAGTAGCGCAGGATCTGCTGGTAGGCCTTGGAGTGGGGCTGCACCACTGAGAACATCAAACAGCCGGGGGTGAGGGCTGGTTTTACAGCAGTGTTTGCATCAGCAGCTGCCCCCAGATGGGGTCTGATCATTAACTGACGGAGCTGATCCTCCCCATGGCACCACATCTGCCTCCAGCTCATCTGCCTCGGCACCAGCTCCTGCCAACAGCCTCCCAGCCCCAGATCCCTTGCAGGGCTGACACCTCCTGGGAGATCAAAGTGTCCTGCAGACATTAATTCAGCACCACGGCCCTCCCAGCCCGTGCTGCTGCTCGGGGTGACAAGTCAGCAGGGCGGGCAGGAGGACACGGCGATGGCCACACGCCAGGGCAGGGGCAGGAACTGGGCTGAGCTGCCTCCCACCAGTGAGGAATCGATCCAAAGGGACCAGGACCAGCTGAAAACCTCAGCACTACGTGAACACACATTCTACAACCTGCATCTGGCTGCTACTGAGGTGTTTTTTTTTTTTACTGTCTGACCTCAGTCACTAAATTCTTCAGGAAAATGAACACAAAAAACCCTTCTAAAAGCTCAATCCCCAGTCAGCCCTTGCAGGGACTCTGACGTTACAGGACTGTATAACTTTAAAGCCACCAAAAAAAAAAATCACCAACAAAAGGGATGCAGCAATAAAATCATAATTAAGCTCCAGCTGAGGGTAACCACAGCGAAGGAGAGAGCAGATGATCATCTCTGCCAAATCCAGGAACATTGCCACAGGTTGTAACCTCAGGCCAACCTCATAAAAGTCTTTAAGACCAATTTCTTCCTCCCGTGGAATATCACATGGAGGCAGTTTTGGGATGGGTGAAATCCATATAGTAAACAAACACATATAAAAAAGGAATTGGAGGAAAATAAAGTGATTGGTAGAGAACTGACACAGAGTATCTGTAGTGTTTTCCTACAGTCTCCAAGGGCTTTTAGCACCTCCAGCAAATTTCCTGCACCTCGAGGGGAATTACAGTGCAATAAAATGTTAAAGCATCACAGCTTTGAGTGGCTACATGGTAAGTTCTTTACCAAACAGAAAAGTTCAGGCACTTCCAAATGACACCATTGCACCACAGCTCAGCTGCAGCCCCTGGACCTGCCCCATGCAGGATCCAAAGCCTCAGAATCCCAGAGTCCCAGGCTGGTCTGGGTGGGAAGGGACCTTAAAGACCACCCTGTGGGCAGGGGCTTCTTCCACTATCCCAGGTTGCTCCAAGCCCTGTCCAACCCGGCCCAGGACACTTTCAGGGATGGGGCAGCTCCTCTGGGCAACCTCTCTGTTCCCTTGTTATCCCTGTGGGCTGGAGGGATTAACATCTCAGCTAATCAGGGAGAGCAGCGTCTGCTCCAGTCCTGCTGAGGCAGCAGACCTGGAATTCTGGCTCTTCCCTCTAGCCCAGGCAGCACGTTTGAGAGCAGCAAGAGGCAGGTGTGCAGTGCAGGAGCATGGACTGAATTCCCTCTGACCTGGGATTTCTGGAGCCTCTGTTCTTTCTTGAGCACATTAATTTTGAGGTCTGATCTCTCAGTGCCACCAAGAAAACAACATCCAGCACAGAGGGACATCCTCTTTCAAGCCTGTAGTGATCCCACCCTACACGACTGAGTGACAGGATGAGTGTCCTGGATGTCAGGGGGGACACTGGATTAGCCAAGGGAATGACATTAATTCTGTCCAGAGCTGCCTTTCAAAGCTGGGAAACATCACACTCCAAGACAGAGAAACTCAGGGCGTGATCTCCCCACGGTGTTTCTTAGGACATGATCTTCTTTATTTCTTTATTAAAAATATATCCTAGTTCCAATCCCCCTTCCCCCGGAGGCAGCTCCACAGCCTCCCGGAGTGGGAAGCGGGAGGGAAACACTTGGACGTGCCCAGAGCACCCTCTGCCGTCAGCGCTTCCCGGCAGCGATCCCAGTTGTCAGGGGAACCTCGGGGAGGAGGATCAGCCTCGGAAAAAACTCACCCTCCCTGGCAATAAGGTCGGCGTCGATCACGGCACAGCCCAGCTCCCGCAGCACGGCCACCACCGTGCTCTTCCCTGATGCGATTCCACCCGAGAGTCCCACCAGGAACATCGTGCTCTGGAAGGGGAAAGAAAGGAGCTGGGAAATGCACCAGCACGGGGCTGTTCTGTTTGTGCTGGGCACAGCAAATATTTAGCCCAAAACAGGTGACTTCATTCAAAGCTTCATTTCTCTGAGTGTTACTGAGACATCGGCGGGATTTTGGCACCCTCTGGGCTGGGAATCCCTGTTTCACAGGGGGCAGGATAGTGCTGGGTTAAATGAGGCTTCCCTGGACCCCCCTAACCCTGGATGTGCCACTTGAGCCAGCCCTCAGTTCCTCCAGATGGTTTATCTGCAGCTGCAGTAACTCCTTCCCCTTTAGCATCTGCACCCACCAAACCACAGTCTCACCTACAGCACCATAAACCACGGAATCATGGAATGGTTTGGGTGGGAAGGGACCTTAAAGCCCATCCAGTGCCACCCCCTGCCACGGGCAGGGACACCTTCCACCAGCCCAGGTTGCTCCAAGCCCCGTCCAACCTGGCCTTGGACACTTCCAGGGATCCAGGGGCAGCCACAGCTTCTCTGGGAAATCCATTCCAGCCCCTCCCCACCTTCACAGGGATAATTCCTTCCCAATCTCCCATCTAACCCTGCCCTCTGGCAGTGGGAAGCCATTTCTTGTGTCCTGTCCCTCCATTCCTTGTCCCCAGTCCCTCTCCAGCTCTCCTGGAGCCCCTTTAGGCCCTGCAAGGGGCTCTCAGCTCTCCCTGGATCCTTCTCCTCTCCAGGAGAACCCCCCCAGCTCTCCCAGCCTGGCTCCAGAGCAGAGGGGCTCCAGCCCCGGGAGTATCTCCGTGGCCTCCCCTGGACCTGCTCAGAGAAATCAGAGGAAATTTTTGGTAGGGTTGGTGAGGGTGACAGTGACAGGGTCAGGGACACAGAGGAAGAATCCAGACAACATCTCAACGTGGGAGAACTCAAGCAGTGCGAGGGAGAGCCCTGCTCGATCCTGCAGCCGGGTGTGGGAGATCAGCCACCTCTGACATAATGGGGACACAGAGCCCACAAGGCACTCAGTGCATCCCATTCCCACACTGCCTGGCAGCCCAAGGGGCACAGAAACCAGGGCTCTGAGCAGCAAACTGGTGTTTGTGAGCTGGCAAACACAGCCTTGGACACAGATCCTGTGCTACCCATGGCCCCGAGATGGGGAGTGGGCCCATGACCCCCAGCTCCTCTCACAGCTCCTGCACAGAGCCCCCTGCTCAATCCAGACCCTGCAATCCTTTGGATCCAAAAGGCTCTGTAATGCTGAGGCAGCTCTGGAGGGCTGAGGGGACTCCTGGGAGTATCTGCACCCCAAAAAGGCAACAGCCACAGGAGGCTGGGAATGAATCCCGTGTTCGCCCTCCAGCCCCAGCCCAGGGTGTCCAGGGCTTTGTGCAGCTGAGTCCTGCAAACCCCCATGGACAGAGGCCCCAGCTCTGCTGTCACCTTGTCCAAGGTGACACCACCCTCACAGGCAAGGGGCTGAACCTCCCAAACCCCATTTTTTTGCCTGTTGTTTCTGAGGACGAACTGGCCCCGTGATCTTTGGCCAGGAGCCACAGACTGCTGGTGGCCACCCCTCAGCCCCCTCCTGCCCAGACACAGCTCCCAGTGAGTCCTGTACCCCAAACTCAACGATCTCAGTCACCATTGCTCTGCCCAAACAGATTCTGGTCTCTCCCCTCCCTCCAGACATCCCCAACCCCCCAAAAAGACTCAGCACACACAGGACCCAGGTACCTGCTGCCTGCACTGCCCCCACAAACAGGGAGCTGCAGGAGGGCTGAAAGGGGTCCAAACACAGCACTGTGTCCTCTGGGCTGGAAAACACACACAAAAAAGACACTTTAGTCATAATTTGCTCCTCCAAACAGGACTCAAAAACAGAGTTTAGTGGGAGACAGGGGTGAGTGAGTCCTGGAGGCAGCTCAGCAGAGGGAAGAGGCAGAGTTGGAGCAAAAGCCAGGAGCTGATGCCAGCCCACAGCAGCATCACATGTTCCTTCCCCTTCCCAGACCAACAGATGGGGAGAACTCCAGCAGGAACAAGGGGGAATAACCCAAAAGGATTCAGAAAGGGCACTTCTGATAAACAGCAGTGCTTTGGGGTGGCCAACAAACACCCCAAGCAGGACCTGGACACCCCCGGGAGCCTTTCCTGGTGTTACTGTGGGCTCAGTGTGACAGAGGAGCTGTTTGTTTATCCCAGCAGGTTAAAATCCTGCTCTCCCATCAGGATTTCATACACCTGCTACAGGAGGAGCCTCACAGCAGCTGCACAGGGAGGATCCACATCACAGGGATGGAGGCTCCACATGCCTGGTTTTTTTTGAAAAATACACTCAAAACTCTGCTGCATGTGTAAAGACAGGGCTTTAACTCCAGAACCTCGGTGTTCTGGCCTCCAGCCTCAGCTGGGACTTGCTCCCAAAAAACCTTCTATTTCTGTCCCTCTGTCGCAGGAATTACTGCAGGGGGAAGCAGTCCTTGGAAGGGTTGTCCTGGAATCCAGGGCCAGCCAGGGCTTGGAACACTCATGCTGTCCAAGGGCCTGCACAGAGCTCAGCACACTGAACGAGGCATCAATATTTAACGAGCCCGGGTGTGAAGTGCGCACGAGGGGACAGAGGCCAGCCCGCTGCTGCAGCTGCTACAGGCAGCAGCCAGAACCAGTTTCCCCAAAAATACATTTTTTTGCTATATTTGGCCTGTGCCAACTAAGTCGGAGATGGGGAAAGGCAAAACAGCAGGCATGGAGGCTGCTTGGGCTGGAAAACCGAGAGCTCCTCCAGCAGTGAGGAACGGGGAAAGCACCCAGGGCACCGAGAAAGTGATTTTTAAACACTGAGGTGTCACAAATTCCCCTGTGTCCCATCTCCTCTGGTTGCTGAGGGCAGCACTAGCTGCCAGCTCCAGTCCACCCATGGCAGGGATTGGGGATGGAGCTGCAATGTCCTCCCGCACCACCCTACACCCCGGCCCTCCCTCTGCGCCCGGCCCCGGCTCTGGCACACGGACAGACCCGGTGATTGGCTCGAGGGGGCGGAGGTTAAAAGGAAAAATCATTAAATACGTGGTTAACTGGGGGGGAAAGAGCCGCCGCCACCCCCTCCCTAACCCACCGCGCCGCGGAACCCTCCCGGCGCCCTCACCCGCTCACCCCCTGCCCGGCTTCAAGCGCACCGCAGTATCCCGCGCGCCTATTGGCTGGCAAGAGGCGGGGCGCCTCTCTCAGCCAATCGGCACCGCCCTCATCGGGCTGGACCCGCCTCCTCCAGCGGGAAGCGGGCCGACACGCGGCCTCGGTGCGGGACGGGTGGCCGGAGGGACCGGGGCGCGATTCTCCGCCACGGTGGGTCTGCCCCGGAGTGAGGGAGCCCTCCCGCCCCGGGACGTCCCCAGAGGCTCACGGGAGTTGTAGTCCCAGCCACGGCGCAGCCCGGAGCCTGCATGCCCGCGCAGACTACCGCTCCCGGCATGCCCCGCGGCACGGCGCCCAATCGTGGCGCGTCTTGTTGTGGGGGCGCGGCCGGCGCCCAGGCCCCGTTTCAAGATGGCGGACGACAGTGAGACAGCAGTGAGGCGGCCGCCGGCGCGGCTTACGCGACCGGCGGCGGAGGAGAACGACCACGAGCACTGCAGCGACTGCGAGAACGAGGCGGAGCACGGCTCCAACCGCGGGTGAGCGGCGGCCAGGGCCGCGCGGCGCGGCGACCGCCGGGGCCCATTGAAGGGAGGGCAGCGGCCGGGAAGTGAGCGCCGCCCCGCCCCGCGGGCGCGCTGATTGGCTGGCGGGCAGCGTCCCGCGCTGCGGTTGGTCGAGCCGGCTGTCGGTCAGGCGGGGGGCGGGGCGCTGCGGGAGCGTGTCCGGAGCTCGGCGGGGTCGGGCGCGGCCGCGGCGCGGGTGGGTGACCACTGACCCCGGTGCCTTTTCTGCCAGAAATGAGCCCATGTACTGTGTCTCCGCGTCCTGGCCGTAGGCTGTGTCTCCCCACGTTCCCTCTGCCCTCCCAGCCCGTTCCCGGCATCCGCGTGCCCGCGGTGACACCCAGGGTGGTGATCCCGCTTCTTCGGAGCGTGTGGCATCCCCTGCGCCCTGGAAGAATCCCAGGCTTCTGCACGCCCATCCCGTCGTTATCCTACACACACACACAGCCCGGGGTTTTGCAAGGCTGTGCCTGCATTGTCTTGTGGTTGGAGGTGTGGAATGGTGGAATAACAAAGATGAGGATGGGAATGAGCACAGGCAGCGAGGCAGGTCCTTATCTCTGTCGGGAAGAGCTGGAATGCCAAAAGTGGCATGAGGCAGGTCCTTATCTCTGTCGGGAAGAGCTGGAATGCCAAAAGTGGCATCGTCGTTACTTACTCATTGTCTTAATTAANGGCGCGGGTGGGTGACCACTGACCCCGGTGCCTTTTCTGCCAGAAATGAGCCCATGTACTGTGTCTCCGCGTCCTGGCCGTAGGCTGTGTCTCCCCACGTTCCCTCTGCCCTCCCAGCCCGTTCCCGGCATCCGCGTGCCCGCGGTGACACCCAGGGTGGTGATCCCGCTTCTTCGGAGCGTGTGGCATCCCCTGCGCCCTGGAAGAATCCCAGGCTTCTGCACGCCCATCCCGTCGTTATCCTACACACACACACAGCCCGGGGTTTTGCAAGGCTGTGCCTGCATTGTCTTGTGGTTGGAGGTGTGGAATGGTGGAATAACAAAGATGAGGATGGGAATGAGCACAGGCAGCGAGGCAGGTCCTTATCTCTGTCGGGAAGAGCTGGAATGCCAAAAGTGGCATGAGGCAGGTCCTTATCTCTGTCGGGAAGAGCTGGAATGCCAAAAGTGGCATCGTCGTTACTTACTCATTGTCTTAATTAATACAGTGCAGAGCTTACTGTGTGTCCAGGATTTGCAGGAGAGGCTTGGTGCACATTCCAGGTGGGAATGGGTGTGTCAGACTGTGGCTTTCCAGAGGTTTCCAGAGGTTTTGCACCTGGTGCTTCCCTCACCTGAGCCTCACCACTCACCTGGAGCCCTGGCAGGTGTGCAGACCATCAGCCTGAAGAGCCCTTCTCCCTCCATGAGCAGCTTTCCATGGGCAATCCTGCCTGCCCAGCAACAGGAGCAAATAAAAGGTCACCCAAGAAATATCACAGAGCCTTTTTTTATGACAGCACAGCTGCCCATTTATGTTTCCTCTGCCCCCCGGGCGTGGCTCCATGTCTTGGTTTAATCTGTTTAGCCGCGCTCAGGGAGGTTTTTATTTTCTTTCCCTCTGACATGATTAGGTTTGTGGGAGCCAGAGCCGAGCACAGCACAGACAAGGTGCTTAATCACAGCCATTTCCCAGCCCAGAGGTTCCTCCTGCCCTTTTTGCCAGGAAAAGGTGTGTTCTGGAGCCCTCCTCAGGCCCTGGTGTGTGATTCCTGTCACCCAGAGGAGCTGGAATGTTTTGGGCTGCAGATGCCAACAAGCTGAGTGGGAGATGTCCAGTAGGAAATAGTTTGGGTTGCTGGGGAAATCACATTAAAAGCGTGGCTGGTGGGCACAGCAGTGAGGAGCAAAAGGGAGGGGGGCTTTGGAGCTCTCTGGCAAATCTCCTGCCCCCAAAACCTCGTGGGGATCCACCCAGGAGAGACCAGGCAGTGGGAAAGGGGGTGGATTTCCTTCGGGATGTTGATTCCATACCATCACATCCCACTGGGGTGTGGGAGTGTTTCGGGGTCACCCCAGTGACACTGTCCCCAAAAACAGGGCAGGGGAAGGGCCTGGAGCTGCTGGGCTTTGCAGAGCCACACTGGGAGTGGTGTCACTGCCAGTCTGTGCTGGGAGTCGCTGGATCCTGGCACTGAGGTTTAAAACATGAAAGTATTCCTTAGTGAAAGCAGCACTTCCTTTCCTTTTAAGGGCAGGAAGGAGGAATTGGGTTTCCTCAGCCTCAGTTGCGTGTCAGCAGTGGGAAGTGGCTGCACTGCTCTCTGCTGTGGCCATCTGAGTTGATTTTCCAATGCAAACACTCCCACTTTGGTGTTTGCCATGTTTTCCTTTGTGTGGAGAGTGTGTCCTTCTGCTGTGTCCCTGTTTGTGGAGGGTTTATTCCCTGACTCTGGAAATGGGCTCAGTCTACTGGGGTTTGTCACCTCACAGGCAGCAAGGGCAGCGGTGACAGCAAGGATTGGAGTGTCCCAGCCCCATGAAACAGGTCAGTTCCAGGCAGGAAGAGCTTGGGAATTCCCTGAAGCACAGCTGGGTTGTTCCTGGATGGGGTGTGAGGGGGGGAAAAAGGAGCTTTTCCAGAGGGGCAGCTGCCAGTTGGGCAGTCCCTGCCAGCACTTCACCACAAAAGGATGTCCCTGAGACAACCACATGTGGAATTCAGCTGTAGGTGTTGTGTGGGGCACAGTAACTGAGTTCTGCCAGCTGGAGATCCTCCTCCCTCCCCAGCCCCTAACGAGATTACAGCCTAAGCACTGCTCCTGATTAGCCCCAGGTTTGGCACCCGGATTTTCCAGCACACAAATAGGGAGCTGGGATCAACTCTTTCTCATCTGACACCTTCCAGCCTCTCACCAGGCTGAGGGAGCCGAGTTGTCCCCCCTTGTGCTTCCTCCCTCACCTTGCAAACCCAAAGCCCTCAGATTTGGGAATCAGCAGGATCACCCAGGGATCCAGGGGATAGAGAGGTAGATGCCAAGCACCAGTTTGTTGCTGGATGTGTCTGGTGTTTTCCAGCCCCAGAGGCTGGAAGCAGTCAGTCTGAGCAGGTCTCACCCTGAACAAGCCCAGCTGATGTATTTAGGTGCTTCCAAACCCCAGTTTTTGAGATCACTCAGGTTATGGGTGTTGTTTTCTGGGCATTGCTATGTGCTGGCTCCTTTCCCTCCAGCTCAAGGAGCCATCTGGTAATGGGAAAGGAGGGATTGGAGTGCCAGGCAATGGCCACAGTGATAGTGATGCCTGTCCCAGGAGAAGGGAAGAGTGTTGTCCTTAGGCAGAAAAAGAGACCATGGTGATCCCACGGGGAATTGGAAGATGTTTCACCAACGTGCCCTTCTCCACCTACTTCATTTCTCAAAGCACTTTGGAATGGAAAGAGGATCTGGGAGGAAAAGAGCCCTAAGTGCAGCTGGAAAGGCTGGAATGCTGTTGGATGAGAGCTGGGCTGGCAGCTCTCCCTTCCTGGGGGTGACACTGCTTCAGCCCCCACGTCTCCATGGGTCGGGTCAGCTGCAGTAGCTGGGATTTTGGGTGGTGGTGACTTGTCCCAGGCCACTGCTGGGCCATTGTCCTTAATTTCAGTGTCTGAGGGGCTGCACCTGCCCTGGGTAAAGAAGATATTTGCTTCCTAACTAGATTTAAAATAGAAAATACCTATAGTTGTTGCTTCTGAGTGAGTTGGTCCTTCGGGTTCTCCAGCACTTTCCTGCGTGGTGGTGGCTCCTCTGGGTTGGTTTTCATCTCCTTGAAGGAGCAGGATCCTTCCCCAGGCAAATGCAAGACCTCATCCCACCTTCTGCCACCCTGATTTCTTCCAGGGCACGCCAGCTTTGCTCATAAATCAGGCAGGGTTTTACCTGTGAGCCTGGCTTGGTTGGGCTGAACTCATTAGCACCACGCTGGGACTTGGCAGCTCTGATTTATGGAGCCCAGCGACGCCCACGGAATACGAGGGGAGCATTTTGTTTGTCTCATCTGCCACCTGCAGCATCCCAGTGTGGGGGTGAGCTGGGAAAACGTGTCTGTCTCCTCTGGAAGGGGCGGCTTCCGGCCCTTGGATGCGCTCAAGAATTCCCCTCGTGCTGTTAAAATTGGTCGGAAATGCTTTGGAGGTGTTTGTTGAGGCTCCGGGGTGGTTTGGCTGAGCCCGGGAGCTCGGAGTGGCCGGGATGTGCCGGGTCCCGCCCCTGCCCCTCCCCGGGGAGTTAGAAAAGCCGTCACACATTTGTCATGGAAATCGATAGCGGTGTCAGCGCCGCTCTGCCGGGATTAGTGCTGCTGTCATGTCTGAGCCGCGGCTCCTGCGTGGAGGCAAAGCCCTCTCCTGGCAGAGGGAAGGAAGGTAAGATCCCCCCCAGGGATGGTTCAGCAGCACCGCGGGATACTGGTCCTCAGAGCTGCTGGTGCTCGGAGCTGCAGCTCCTCTCTCTGCCCTGCTGCAAACAAACACTTCAGGTGCTTCTGGAGAAAGGGGGGCCTCCTCTTCCCCCCCTTGTTGTGGAGCAGCTCACCCTGAGCCACTGCTTGTTCTCTGTGCCAGTAACGCTTCCTGTCTCCCAGTGTTCCACACAGGGCTCTGCTGATTGATTTTCTGATCCTTTTCCTTTGGTTCCTGCTGGTTCCCTTTCCCCAGCACGTGCTGCTGTTCAGGTTTTATCCAGGGAAAAGCTTCCCCAGCCCAGCAGCTCCATGTCCTGCAAACCAGGACAGTGCAGCCCATCATGTCAGGTTTCTGTGCTTCACCCACAGGCACCTCCTTGCCCAGCCCTCCCATCTTCATCCCTCAAAACCCACATTTCTCCATCCACTTTTCCCTGGTTTCATAACCCACTTGCTGCTCAGCTCAGGGATGTCATGGAATGGTTTGGTTGGAAGAGACCTTGAAGATCATGTGGTTCCAACCCACTGCCACCTTCCAGTTGTGTTTTTTTAAGATTTCTTCCCCTCCCAGCTCCTCCTTGTTCTGTCCTCACCGAAATAAATAGTTGGATGCTGCTCCAACATATTTGCCAGAGTGTTTCTTCTTTCCCTTTGCTGCTCCACCCTCCTCACCACTGTCTTGTGTTTGGTGAAGACATGGAGCTGCTCCAGGGGTGTGTTGTGCTTGGGGGCTCCAGGCTGGGCAGGTCAGAGCTGTGGGGTTGTCCCTGCTGTGAAAGCAGCAGTTGTTTTGGGGTGCAAGGAAGGTGACACCCCTTGTAGAGTAAAAGTGGCAGAGCTACTCCAGGGTTGAGTTTCCCCCTGAGCCCTGACCCTCTTGGAGGCTGTGACCTTGTTTTGGGGACCACTGAGGCTCCTGCCAGGCTTGGGGTGCCCCAGCTCTGCAGCAGCCACATCACCTGTCCTGTGTCAGGGCATCTCCTGTGGGACCATGAGATCACCATCACTTGATCCCACGTGCCATGCCAGGGGCAGGCACCTCTCCTGTGCCTTGGCCCTGGATTTCCCATCAGCAAGGCCAGGCTCAGTGTGGGGTTTCACCCCTGTGGCTGTTTTGGGGTGATCAGGATGTCCAAGGCTGTCCTGCATCCCTGGAAGAAGGAGCAATGCCCTGGTGCATTTCCCACCCTGCAGTCCCAGAAATTGGCTGCTCAGTCTCAATTTTCCAGCTCCAGCATAACAATATAATCATTTTCCAATAAACAGCATCCCTAGAGCATCGCCCCTGCAGGGGAGGTGACACTCAGCGCAGTGTCCTTGGCCACCAGCCCTTCTGTGGTGCCTGGACCTGCTGCAGGGCCTTGTCCCCAGGGCTGGAGCAGCGTTTGCTGCTCCCACATCCCTCCTTGGGCTCGGGGAGGAGGGAAAAGCCAAAGCTGGGCATCCCACCACTCCAGTTGTTGGATTTGGGCACATGTGGCCACATGGGGGGATGTGACAGCACAGGGATGGTCACCTGTGCTGCAGGGCACAGTCNGCAATGCCCTGGTGCATTTCCCACCCTGCAGTCCCAGAAATTGGCTGCTCAGTCTCAATTTTCCAGCTCCAGCATAACAATATAATCATTTTCCAATAAACAGCATCCCTAGAGCATCACCCCTGCAGGGGAGGTGACACTCAGCGCAGTGTCCTTGGCCACCAGCCCATCTGTGGTGCCTGGACCTGCTGCAGGCCTTGTCCCCAGGGCTGGATCAGCGTTTGCTGCTCCCACATCCCTCCTTGGGCTCGGGGAGGAGGGAAAAGCCAAAGCTGGGCATCCCACCACTCCACAGGGTGGATTTGGGCACATGTGGCCACATGGGGGGATGTGACAGCACAGGGATGGTCACCTGTGCTGCAGGGCACAGCCCCCACTGCAGAGCAAACCTGCAGGGTGGGAGGTGTTGGCTCTGATCCCTTTTTGGGAGCTCACAGGGAATTCTCTGCTGGGAAGTGGGTGCTTGGCTGCACCCTCTGTGCACGGAGTATTCCCCTTCCTGGAGACTGGCGCTCAGCAGGGAGCCTGTATTTTCTTTAGAGAGCTTCAGAAGCCCAGTAAATGTCCTCCCCAAAGAAAACCTCAGGGCTGCAATGATGTTTCTTTTGTTCCCCAGGGGCCTGAGTCCAGCAAATGACAGTGGAGCCAAAAAGAAGAAAAAGAAACCCAAACGGAAGAAAGAGAAAGGAGGAGGAGACCAGCCTGACCAGGCTCAGGACCAGCCAGTGAAGGTGAGCCACCCCTTCCTGGAATCACAGCCCCACACACCAGCCAGCCCCATCCTGAGCCTCGCCAGTGCAGCTCAGGGCAAGGAGGGAGCTCCCAATCCTGGTTTTGGGCACTTGGCTGCTCCATAAACTTGAGCTGTGGAGTGATTTCCCAGCCTGGCTCTGTGTGTGGGAACTGCTGTTGAGCAGGAGGTGTTTGCAGAGCGCTCCAGGGATAATGCAGCCCTTGGCTGGATATCCCAGACACTTCCAGGGTCACACTGGCGCCTCTGAGCTGCTCTTCCCAGACACCAGCTGCCTGTCACAGGCAGGAGCTGCCACCTGCCAGCTCCCTGTCCTGCCTGCTGCAGCGCAGGGCTGACACCTGATGGTGTTGATTTTTGGCTTGATTATCAGCCAGGGAGAGCAGGGGTTGTCTTATCCCTCTGGGCTTTGCCTGATCCTCTCCAGCAGCCAGTGGTTTGGGAAGGGGTGTGGGACATGCAGGGTTTGTCTCTACCAGGGTGGCACCCTCCTGTCCCCTCTGGCCCTCTGGCAGGGGACACATCAACAGAGACTGTTTTCTGCCTGGTGCCCTGTTCCCATCCAAATATTTGGAATATTTTGTCCATCTGACTGTGCAGAGCTTTAAACTGGGGCATTGCAGTTTTCAAACTGAGTTCCCCAGGGATCAGGGAGCAGCTGGGGTTGGGAATTCACTGCAGAGCCACCCACCCTGAGGAAGAGGAGGAGGGAAGTGTCTTTCATCTTGACTGAACTTCTCTGCCTTGTCCCAGGAACTCCTCAGGAAGCTGCAGTTTGTGGATACAGATCCAGCTTAGATGGAAGAAGCTGAACAATGAGAGGGAAAAGCCACTGCAGGAATCCACAGCTCTGGCTGTGGGTTGACCCAGGGGGTCCCTGCAGGGAGTGAGGAGGGGAGGTTTGTTCCTGAACCTTAAAGCATTTTCCGGTAGTTCATCCATCCCCTTTGTCCCAGGAGCACCTAAAATCAGGTCTAGGTGTGTGGCTGGTGGAAGGGTTCGTCCATCCTATAAAGAATTGAGGCTGGGAAGGGGGTTTCCTGCCTGCTCTCCCCTTCCTGGCAGTGCCCTGAGGCAGGGTCAGCTCCAGGATCCCCTGAGGAAGAGCCAAAATACAGACCTGGTGGCTCAGCTCACTCATTTTGCCTTCCCACCCTCCTTTCTTGCCTTCAGGTGAACTCATTACCCGCTGAGAGGATCCAGGAGATTCAAAAAGCCATCGAGCTCTTCTCTGTAGGTCAGGGCCCTGCCAAAACCATGGAGGAGGCCAGCAAGAGGAGCTACCAGTTCTGGGACACACAACCAGTGCCCAAGCTCGGTATGTGCAGCCCCCTCACTGTTCTGTGGGCCCTGGGGGGAGCCTTGTGGTCCCCAGGCTGCTCCAAGAAGCCCTCAGAGAAGCCTGGAAAACCTGGTCTGTGGCCACCAAGTGAGTCCCTGGCTGGCCTGGGCTTCAAAGGCATCACAGCCACTTCCCCACTATTCAGCACAGAGGGACGAGAACCACTTCAGACATCTGATTTGATGCCTCCTGCATTTGGACATCCCTTAATCCCAGTCCTTGACTTGGGTCTCCCCAGCCCTCTGTGCCCAGTTTTCATGCACGGTGTTGCCACATCCTGGACTATCCAGCTCTCCCCTCTTTGGGGGCTTCCCATCCAGGGGCTCTTGGAGAGGAAGGTGACTTGGAGTGAGTTGGGAGTGATGGGAGCTGCTCCAGGAGGCAGGTCCATGTGCTGAGTCCACTGTTTCTTGGTTTACCTCAAGTTTGTCATGGCTTTAAATTGGCTGCTCTTTAGTAACTCCCTTCATGGGGCTGTGTCTGACCTCTCTTGCTGCAAATGCCTTATTTGATTCCCTTTCCTTGGGAATTCCCTTTCCACGCTGTCAGCACCACTGTGAGGCTTTTTTTGGGTCTCAAAACCTGTTTGCTGGGAGATGGTCTCAGCTTTGTGCTGGGAAGATCACAGTGAGGTGGCAGGGGGTCACGTGAGGCAGCAAAGCCTGGTCTTGCATTTCCCATTTTTCCCGAGGATCCTGGACATGACAGACTTTATTTCTGTATGGGAAAAGCCTGGAGGAAGGGAGGGAGGTGTCTTTTGGGGAGAGGGAGGCACAAAGCAACCCATTCCTCCCAATGCCATGCTGGCTGTGCCCTGGCTGGCAGTCACTGACCAAGTCCCAGCGTTCCTCATGGTCCTTGGGAACACACTCTGGCACACGAGGACATTTGGGGCTGGATAACAGGAGGGCTGTGGGATTTTGGGGGCCAGATTCCAGAGCAGTTCAGCACCTGCTCAAAACAGAGAGGGCAGCCAGGGGTGAGCCTTTCAGGGAGCTGCCTGGTCTGGGTGTGATGGGGGAAGTTCTTGCTCTGGGCTCTCACCACCTCCCAATTGCCTGGAAACCTTTTCAATGCCTTTTTAAGGGAATTCCTAATTAGCAGGACTCGCTCCTCCTGGCAGCACTGAGGTGATGCCGCTGTGCCGACATCCCAAATAAAGCTGGAGCTTGAGCTGACATCTCCTGGCTGAATCAGGGCTTTGGGAGTCAGTGGTTTTACAAAACAGAAGTTGTGCTGTTCCCTGCAGCTCTTCCTTGGGCTCAGTGGGCAGGAAACATGGACACTTGCCAAGTGGCAGAGGCCAGAGCTGGCAGGAGAATTCCCCATCCCATGGAGCAGCTCCCGGGAAAGTGCTGGCCAGGGCTGGGATCGTGGGGATGGGGAAGGATGAGGTGTCCCATGTGGACCTGGAGGGTGTAGCTGCAGCTGTGTTTGGCCACCTGAGCAGCACTGGTGGGGTTCTGGAAGGAGAAGATCTCGGGAGAACCATTTGCATCCTGCACATCTGTGGAAGAGTAAAACAAGGCATTGCTTTGACTGAGGTGTTTGTCTTCAACCCCTCCAGTGCCCTGGAAGGAGTTTTGATTCCCTGCCCTGTGTTGTCCCAAACTGGGAGGGTGAAGTGACAATCCCTGGCTGCTCCAGGGACCTGGGCTGGGAGACATGAGGAGTGTTGATCACCAGATTGAGGCTTGGCTCCCACAGTGGAGAATTCCATGGCTCCCTGCTCTCTCTTCCAGGAGAGGTGGTGAACACCCACGGCCCGGTGGAGCCAGACAAGGACAATATCCGTCAGGAGCCATACACTCTGCCCCAGGGCTTCACCTGGGATGCCCTGGACCTCGGGGACAGAGGTGTGGTGAGTACAGGCATCTCAGTTGGCAGTGCCTTACTTGGACTGCTGGAGATTGTTCTGGGACAGAAACATGTCCTGCACCCCAGCAGGAGACTCCAGCTGGGTGTTACACCGTCTCCTTGAGGTTGGATGGGTCTGACTTTCCTGGCTGCTGGGGACAATAAGGATGCCTGAAGCCAGGAGTTTTAGGGAGACCTTTTAGGCTGTGACCCAGCTCCCTGGGAGATGACCCAAGGGCATCAGGGCATGTCCTGCTGCTCACCCTGCTCTGCCCCAGGACCACAGTGCCTTTAGCAGGGACACAGCTGCACGTGGCTGTTGTGGCCACACAGGAAGCATTCAGGGTCCCCTCTGGGGGCAGCTGGGGCAGGTGATGGCTGAGTGACCTCCTTAACCTGTGTGCTCTGTGCTGCTGTAGCTGAAGGAGCTCTACACGCTGCTCAACGAGAACTATGTGGAGGACGACGACAACATGTTCCGGTTCGATTACTCCCCCGAGTTCCTGCTGTGGTGAGTGGCACCAGGAGTGTGCAGCAGAGGGGTTGGATGCTGACAAGCCTCATCCCAGTGACAGCACTGCAGCTGCCTTTGCTTGTCCCATCTCACTTCCTCCTGAGATGTCCCTTCCCCATCTGTCACCGTGCGCGGTGTCCCAGGGACACTGCGAGGGGGGCTGTCACCCAGCCCTGCCTGCCTCCGGCTCCTTTGAGACATGGGAGCCTAAAACTGGACCTTTTTCCTCTTTGGTTTGATCCCTCAAGTGTTTGTGAACATCCCTGAGGAATTTCTCAGTGCCCTGGAGCTGAGGGCGGCCGCCAAGTGATGCTGCCAGCAGTTACCTGTGGAGTCCTGTTGCAGCAGAGATGTTTCCTTGGGGTGTTCCTGAATCGAGGAACATGGATTTCCTCCTGTGTCACTAGTGAGGACTGGCCTTGGCCTTGGAGTGCAGGAATTGCCGTGGATCCCAGCACTGTCACCCTCCCATTGTCCTGCCTGCGAGCAGGACGGGGTGTCCCAGGGCAGGGTGGGAGGCAGGAGCAGGCACACTGAGGACGTGGGAGGTGACTGTGAGCTGTGTCTCTCCCCAGGGCACTGCGTCCTCCTGGCTGGCTGCCCCAGTGGCACTGTGGGGTCCGAGTTGTCTCCAGTAAGAAGCTGGTTGGATTTATCAGCGCCATTCCAGCCACAATCCACATCTATGACACGTGAGTGCTGCTCCCCTGCCTTTCTCATCCTGCCTCTTGCTGGCAAGTGGGGCTTCCTGCCCCTGAGGGGTCTGGCTACATTGTCCTTCCCAGCTGAGAGCCTTGCAGGAGAAGATGGGGGATATTTGAGGTGGTCAGGGCAGCTCTGCACTAGGACATCTCGTAGTTAAAAGAGTGAGATCAGCTCAGAGCTCTGGCTTACAGAATTCATCCAGGGCTGGATGGAGACATAGACTATCCTGAGCTGGAAGGGACCTCCAAGGATCATCCAGTCCGACCCCTGGCCCTGCCCAGACATCTCAAGAATCCCACCCTGTCCCTCAGAGCATTGTCCAAACCCTCCTGGAGCTCTGGCAGCCTTGGGGCTGTGCCCACTGCCCTGGGGAGCCTGGGCAGTGCCAACCACCCTCCGGGGGAAGAACCTTTCCCTGAGATCCAACCCAACTCTGTTCTGACACAGATTCAGACCATTTTTCCTGGGAAAACCGTGGGTAACAGTTTAAGGGCAAGCCCTCCAAACCCAGCCCTTGCCCCTTGGCCTTTCCTGAGGCGTTGCCTCCTCATTCCCTTGAAGGAGCTAAATCACCCAGGGCGTTGGTGTGATCCTCCCAGGTCAGGGCAGTCGGGTCTCACGCTCTGCATTGTTCCTTCCCCAAGAGAGAAGAAGATGGTGGAGATAAACTTCCTGTGTGTCCACAAAAAGCTGCGCTCCAAACGGGTGGCTCCAGTGCTGATCCGCGAGATCACGCGGCGGGTGCATCTGGAGGGGATCTTCCAGGCTGTTTACACTGCGGGAGTGGTGCTGCCAAAGCCTGTGGGGACTTGCAGGTGAGTGCCTGTGGCTCCCCAGAGATTTCACTCCGCACATCTCCCGTTCCCAAGGTCCCCTCTGTGACTGGCCTGTGGGATTCCCCAGGACAGGAGACAGTGATCCCAGCCCAGAGTTCTCCTCCCCGCACTGTCCTTCTAGGATTAAGTCCAGTGGCTTTGCTCAAGCTGCTCATGTAACACAGGAGAGGAGACTTTTGCAGCACAGGCACCTCAGGGAGAGCTGCTGGCCTGATGTTCTCACTTGCCCAGCTACGGGACGGTCGTGCCCCAGAACCATCTCCCACCGCCAGTGTGTTTCCACAGGTACTGGCACCGGTCCCTGAATCCTCGGAAACTCATCGAGGTCAAATTTTCCCACCTGAGCAGGAACATGACTATGCAACGCACCACGAAGCTTTACCGGCTGCCCGAGGTGGGTTCCAGCCGGGAGCAGAGCTCAGGAATTGCCCCTGGCTGGGCCAGGCTGGGAGCTGGAGGCACAAACATTCCAGCTGAGGTCGAGTCCTCTGCCTGAAGGCCCGGGGTTTGCTCCATGTGGTAAATGACTCTGTCAAGCAATTGTGCTTTATTTAATCTTTATGTATTTCTGCCTGGGTACCGGCATTTTGAGGGCAGATGCTTGCAGTGAGAGGACCCTGTGAGGTTTTGTTTGATGGTGAGTCATAGCCTGTCCTCCTGGTAAAACAAGCAGGCAGATCTGACAGCCTTCATCTGTCCAAACACAGCCTCAGCGTGACCTTGGAGCGGGTTAGTCCCTCATTCTTCAGTCACACTGATCAGGTCTGGCACTGCAGTTGTCCTGCTGGGGAAGTTCCCCAGTTGGATATGAGAGAAAAAAACCAAACAAAGCATTAAAATTGCCACCACCTTCCCCGACCTTGTTGGCTCCTTTCTGTCGGCCAGAGCTGCCCGTTTGGGTTGGAAAGTGCTGTTTTAGTGCTGGGCACCACAGGGCTCCTGCCTCCTGCCTCCTGCCACCACACAGGCACCAGCTGGGGTGGAGCTGCTGGTTTCTGCACAGGAACTCAGCCCCAGAGCAGATCTGGGCTTGCTGAGCCATCCCAACCTTGGATTAGTAAGTGAGGCCAACTGGGAGTAATATCAGGCAGTTCCTTGCAGAGCAAGGACACATCTCCCAGCCTGTGCCTGCTGTGAGCAGGAGCAGAGACCTGGAGGGAAGCAGAGATTTGGTGTCATTAATGGGTAGGAGGCCACTGCCAGTGGGACCTGACCTGGCACACAGGGCTCTGGGACGTGCTGTTCTCTCTGTGATCTTTGCCATCGGTGTCACAGCCCATCACACCCATCCTTTGCTGGGGGCAGGGCTGGGCTAAGCAGAGAACATCTCTGTGCTGCTTGCTGGAGAGCCTGTGGGTGATTAAAAACCACCATGCAAGCAACAGAACCCTCTGTCCCACTTTCTGTAGACTCCCAAGACGCCCGGCCTGCGGCCCATGGAGCACAGGGACATCTCTGCCGTGCACAAGCTCTTGACCGAGTACCTGAAGCAGTTCCACCTGACGCCCGTGATGAGCCGGGAGGAGGTGGAGCACTGGTTCTTACCTCAGGAGAACATCATCGACACCTTTGTGATAGAGGTGAGGGGCAGGGGCAGGATGATGGGGGGTGTTTTCCTGGGTTTTGCCTCTGCTGGAGCTGTGAGAGCAGCGAGATGCCCTTCCAGGGTGGGAGTTTGCTGGAGGGTGGTACCTCCATCCTGGGATGCTCGGAGTCCCCTCACACCCACTGGAAAAGCCCCTCTAAGGCTCCATCTGGGCTTTATCCCAGCTCTGACGTGTCACAGTGTCACTTGTGCCTTCCAGAGCACCCCAGGGGAGGTGACAGACTTCCTGAGCTTCTACACTCTGCCCTCCACCATCATGAACCACCCGACTCACAAGAGCCTGAAAGCTGCTTATTCCTTCTACAACGTTCACACCAAGACGCCTCTCCTCGACCTCATGAGTGACGCCCTCATCCTCGCCAAGTCGGTGAGGGACGGCAGGGATGGGGTGGCACCAGGGCACTGGGAGCTCACTGTGGGCACTGGGAGCTCACTGGGAGGCACACTGGACACTGGGAGCTCACCGGGAAGCTCACTGGGCACTGGGAGCTCACTGGGAAGCACACTGGGCACTGGGAGCTTGCCAGGAATCTCATGGGGTGCTGGCAGCTCCCTGGGCACCAGTGGCTCACCAGGAAGCTCATGGCAGGCTGGACACCCTTGGTTTTGTGGGAAGGGCCAGCCACAGGGCTGTTCCTGAAATCCTAAAGGGTCTGCTGCTCAGGAGAGGGATGCAGGGGTGCCCTGAGCCTTCCAGCTGGTGGTGAGGAGAGCTCAGGGTGTCTGCTCGTGTCCCACAGCGAGCAGTCCTGCTGTGAGTCCATAGCTCTTGTACTGAGGGTGGGTACACCGAGGCTGAGCTCTTCCCTCCTGGCCTTGGGCCCTTATTTTGGGATGCAGAGCTGGGCAGGAGAGGGGGACAGGCAGCTCACAGGTGGAAGGAGCTCTCCAGCATAAGAGCAGGAGCTCATGGCTTTGTATCTTCCCTGAGCAGAAAGGATTCGACGTCTTCAATGCACTGGATCTCATGGAAAACAAAACCTTCCTGGAGAAGCTGAAGTTTGGGATCGGGGATGGGAACCTGCAGTATTACCTGTACAATTGGAAGTGTCCCAGCATGGCCCCAGAGAAGGTCAGTGCCATGGGCTGGGGGGTCCTCCTCATGTGCCTGAGGGGGTCTCATCCCCACAGCCCCGGGGAGATGAGTTGGTGTCACGCACCCCTCAGTGTTCCCAGGCTGGCTGGTGTCTGTCACACGTGGTGACAGGTGAATCCAGAGTCAGCTCCTCTGTGCTGTCCCTGCTGTGCCTGCACAGAGTGTGTCCCTGGGGAAAATCCCTGGACACTCATCTCTCCAGGCTCGTTGTGGTCTTGGACTAGTGCAGGTTCACCTCACACACACCTGCACGGACAAGGCCTCCCCTCTGTGGGAGGAGGGCAGGCACAGAGGAGACAGGCAGAGGGCTGCAGGGTGACAACCAGGACACCAGTGGTTGTGACAGTCACCTGGGAAGCAGTTGCTGTGCCCTGTGAGCCCTCACAGGACCCAGGTGTCACCACACAGCCCTGGGTGTCACTGTGTCCTAGTGGGATGGGAGGAAAAGCCACCCCTCTGGAGAGAGCAGGGGAGCTTGAGAGGTGTTGGGTTGTTGTGAACAAGATCCTGTGAGGATGAGCTGTGCCACCACGAGCCGTGGAATCACAGGGTGTCACCTTGTCCCCAGGGCCAGCAGCCACTCCCCACCCAGCTGCTCCCAGTGCTGGCTGTGGGCACCCTGTCTGCCAGGCCTGGCTGTTTTTAGGTAGCACGTGGTTGTCACTGTCCCTCCACCCCAAAGATGTTCAGCATCTGTGCAGTCCACAGCACCCTTGGAGAGGATGGTACTTGAGAACCAGAATCTGCACAGCTACATCCCAGCTAGTTAATGCCTGACCAGCTAATTAATGCCTTGATGGCAGTCACAGGGCTTTGCTTCCGTGGTGTGAAGCCAGGTCTGTCTCTGGGCACAAAACACACACCCTAAACCAGCCTCACTTGGCCACTGAGCCTTCCAGGAAGCCCCAGGGGGTTCCCAGGAGGTGTCAGCAATCCCTTTTCTCACTGGAAGAACTGGTGGGTTGGAGAGCCTGGTGCTGGGAATGCTCCCAGGATGTACCCTGTGGTGGGGCTGAGCAGGGCTCCAGTGGGATGGAGACTGGAGGACTGCAGGACCACCTACCAGCAGTGGGACTTGTCCCATACTGGGCTCTGGGAAGCAGCTTCTCCCAAATCACAGAATAATGGACTGGTTTGGGTTGGAAGGGACCTTAAAGCCCATCCAGTTCCATCTCCTTGCCATAGGCAGGGACACCTTCCAGTAGACCAGGTTTCTTTCTCCAAGCCCCGTCCAACCTGGCCTTGGACACTTCCAGGGATCCAGGGGCAGCCACAGCTTCTCTGGGCAACCTGTGCCAGGGCCTCCCCACCCTCATAGCCAAGAATTTCTTCCCAATAGAATTCCTTCCTGGTATCCCATCTAACCCTGCCCTCTGGCACTGGGAAGCCATTCCCTGTGTCCTGTCCCTCCATCCCGTGTCCTCCGTCCCTCTCCAGCTCTCCTGGAGCCCCTTTAGGCCCTGGAAGAGGCTCTAAGGTCTCCCTGGAGCCTTCTCTTCTCCAGGTGAACCCCCCCAGCTCTCCCAGCCTGGCTCCAGAGCAGAGCTGTTCCCTCCCTCTGATCATGAGCTCAGGAACATCCTTGGCTCATGAGTCAGGTCTGTCCCTCAGCCTGTTGGGGCCTGTGGTTCGTCACACCCCAAACATTGGTCACTTCCCCAGAGCTGGGCAAGTGCCCACGTGGCCATTCAGCCACAAGCCCAGGGCTTTGCTGCTCTCAGATATCCCAAAGCTGGTGAGGAAACCCACGAGGACAACTCTGAGCCCTCCCAGCCGGCACAGTGAGGGGTTGGGAGCTGCATCTGCCCAGAGCTGGCAATGCCAGTGCTCGGGCACGTGCTGACTCCCCATTTCCATTGCTCCCAGGTCGGACTGGTGCTGCAGTAAGTGAGCCCTTGCCAGGAGAGCGTGGAGGAGCTGGGCCTGGTGGAGGTGCTGCCCCTCATCCTTTCTGCCAAAGCTGGACCCGCACCAGGCCAGGGGGAACCGGAGCAGCCACCCACAGCTCCCACCACCGCCAGCCGCCTCCTGGTCTGGTGTAATTTGCATCCTCCTAAAGACATGATCAAGGGAATGTAACTGCTGAAACTAGATCATGATTGGCATATAATGGAGCTAACGGGTGAATAATAAAAGTATATATTATATATATTTTAAATCTTTCCTGTTCCCAACTGCCATGAGTTGCATTCAGCTGCTGAAGGGCCCCCTCCGGGACTGTTCTCCGTGGGCACACCGAGGTGGAGGCTGCGGCGCTGGCGTGGTGGAGCACTGGCATGTGGTGGCCAGTGGCCAGGTCCTCCTGCCTACCCCGAGGGTGCTTTGGGCTCTCCCCTGCTCGGCTCTTTGCCCCCAGTTTGCTCCCTCCTCCATTAAACTGGGTCCCTCCCCGTGGGCTCGGGAGCACGTCGGAATTCCTTCCTAAGGGCTATTTGTGCAAGCGATGCCTTGTCCCATCTCCTCCCAGACATGGAGACTCCAACCCTTCAACGGGGCGAGCGCTGAACTGAGGGGCAGCAGCCCCTGAAGATCCAGGGGGACTTGGTTCTGGCACACCCTGCTCTGCTCAGACTCCTGGGGCTCCTTCCCTGTAGCGCTGGGGCTGTGGGCACCAGGAGATGCTCCATCACTGCTGCCTCAGCTGCTTTTCTCTGGAAGCATGGAAATATGGATACATGCCACCGGCATCACCCCGGGCCTTCAGGCTCCCCAGACACCCTGGTGCCTCCTCCACCAGCTCCCAACTCGTCATCTTGTGCTATGGGATCTACCAAGATAAAGGAAATGTCTTCTCATGGAAAACCGTCATCCCATGGAGATACTTTGGGAAAGGAGCGCCCGGGCAGCCTCCTGCCTTGTCACAAACCGTGTGCACCCAGGGCTCCGAGATGCTCCTGCCCTCCCAGCCAAAGGTTTCCAAAGCTGCACACCAAGGCCAAGACCCCCCGTCTATGCACTCCCACACCTCCCTGTCCCTGTGTGTCCCTGTCACCCCCCGTGGCACCATGGACCCCCAGGCTCTGTGCCCACCCCAGTCCAGACCTGCGGGGCGTCAGTGGGGACCAGGAGCCCGTCATGTCCCCCCCGGCAGCGCCATCACACCCCCTGCTCGGGGTCCTGTGTCACCTATGCAAGTACCTCTGTGTCCCCTCCTGTGTCCCTGCTGTGCTGGGGGATGCTGGGTGCGGGTGGGGACACCCGGTGGGACCCTCCCCTTGCCCCCAGGGTGGGTTTGAGGGCTGTTCCCCCCCCCCCCCCCCCCGGCTTCCATGGGTGCAGCACCCACAGGTGCTTGGCAGCTCCCTGGGGCAGTGCTGGTTTGGGGGTGGGCTTGGCCCTTATCCCCCCACAGTGGGCCCTGGGGGTGACAGGGACACCGGGACAGGCTCTGTTAAAATAAAACCTTTATTGACCGGCTTGACCCCGGGGTATAAATGTGTGCCAGGGCAGGGGGTGGGGAGGTGTCCCCAGCCGGGCACAGTGGGGCATGTGATGGCAGGGTCCTTGCAGCTGGGATCAAGCATGGCCAGGGCTGGTGACATTTGGGGGTTGCTGTCAGCCCTGTGGGGTTTCCTGTGGCCTGGTCACCCCGTCCTGGCTGTCACAGGCTGGCTGTTCCCTCAGGGAGGGGAGGAGTGGGGCACGGAGGGGGTTCCCCAGCCCCCTGGGTGCTGTCACCTCAGGCCTGTGAACGGTGTCCCCGGGCTGTCCCCACACGGGGAGCAGGAGGGTGCCCACCCCACGGAGGAGCACGTTGCCCCCCAGAGGGGGACACGACGTCCCCTGTCCCACGGGGACCTCACGGGGACCTCACAGGCTCCTGCACTGGACGTGCACGAAGAGCGTGGCCGGGGACAGGGACGCGCCGTCCTTGGAGAGCAGGTGGATGTGACGGTACCCTGGGGACACGGAGGGGGCTCAGCGGGGACAGAGGCACCGTCCCCATCCCCGGGGGGCAGCGGGGGGACCCGCACCCACCTGTGCGCAGGCTGGGCAGGGGCAGCGTGAACTGCCCCACGAAGTCGTTGCAGGAGGTGCTGTCATAGTCCTCCACCACGAAGCGGAGCAGGGCCAGCTCGGGCACCCGCACCTGGAACCGCAGCGTCTCCTCCCAGCGCGGGTTGAACCCTGCGGCACCGGCGCGGGGCTGGGTGGGGCCACCGGGGCCACCGGGGCCACCCACCGCCCCCAGGGACCACCCCGACCCACCCACCCTGCACGGGGCACTGGGGGAGCGGGGC
>VYXB01006413.1:8811-22465 GCA_013397135.1 Pachyramphus minor | reverse complement strand
AGCTGGACTGGGCTGTACTGGGAGAACAGAGGTCGTACTGGGGCTGTGGTGGGGTGTACTGAGGGAAAGGGGTCATGCTGGGGCTGTGGGGAGGTATGCTGGGGGGTGGGGGTCATACTGGGACTGGACTGGGCTATATTGGGAGAATGGGGGTCCTGCTGCGGCCATGGTGGGGTGCACTGGGGAAATGGGGCATACTGGGGGAATGGGGATCGGAGTGTGGCTGCAGTGGGACATAGTGGGGGAATAGGGGTCATACTGGGGAAATGGATCATACTGGGACTGGACTGGACTATAATGGGCTATACTGGGGGAACAGGGGTCATACTGTGGCTGCAGTGGGATATACTGGGGCAATAATGATCATAGTGGGGAAAAGGGGTGCTGGACTGGGCCATACTGGAAAAAGAGTGGTCATACAGGGGCCATGGTGGACTATACTGAAGGGATGGGATCATACTGGGGGAATGGGGGTCATACTGGGGCTGTGGTGGGCTATACTGGGGAGGACGAGCATCATACTGGGCTTGGGCTGGGTACACTGGAGGCCAGGAGGGAGCAGCACTGGTGAGGATGGGACACACTGGAGCCCTGCCAGTGGTGGGGACCAGACTGTGCTGGGAACAGAGCGCTGGGGTGCACTGGGGGCACTGGGATGTCCTGGGCACCAGTTCAGCTGGGAGTGGGTGCCCTGGGGTGTGGGTGCTCAAGGGACTGTCCCCCCTTGGGGATCAGGGGGCACCTGGGACATCCCTGGGGTTTGGGTGCCCTGGGGTGTCCCCCAGGAGCAGGTGCCCTGAGCTGCTGTGGAGATCAGGTGTGCTGGGGATGCCCTGGGATGTCCCCAGGGGTCAGAGTGCCCAGGGGTGCCCTGGGATGTCCCCAGGGGTCAGGGTGCCCAGGGGTGCCCGGGGGTGTCCCCAGGGGTCAGGGTGCCCCGGGGTGTCCCCCAGACTGACCGTTGTTGAGCTTGTGGTGGGTTTGCTGCCTGGCACAGTCGGCTGGCACCCCGTGGACCTCCACACGCACGAAGGGATCCACGATGGAGCTGCCCTTGTCCCTGTTCAGCTTGGGCAGCTGCTGTGCCGTGATCACCTGGGAACAGGGGGCTGGGGCACCAGGGGCACCGGGGGAGGTCCAGGGGGGACAGGGGTGTGGGGACAGGGCTGGTGTCCCCAGGAGAGGGGATGTGGGTGGCACTTGGTTGGGACTGCTGCGAAGAGGAGGGAGGTGGTTGATGACACCCAGTAGAAGGGTGATACCAGCTGGATTTGGGGACAGAGTCAGTGCCAGCCAGGAGAAGGGACATGGCTGGCACATGTCTGGGTGCAGGGGCAGGGTTGATGCCCCCAGGAGAAGGGACTTGGGTGGTACCCAAACAGATGTGAGGACAGGGTCAGTGTCCCCACGGGAAGAGAGGTTGGTGGCACCCAAGGAGAAGGTGTGCAGGTGGCAACCTGCCTGGACATGGGGTTGGTGTCACCCTGAGGGGACACGGGTGGCAGTTCTCTGGTTGGTGTCACCCGGAAGCAACATGGGTGGCACCTGGGTGGGAGTGGGGTTGGTGTCACCCGGGAAAAGAGGCCAGACATTGGAATGTCATGGGAGTCACTCAGCAGGGACAGGGGTCACACCCACCCGGGGGTTGTGGGGTGCCCTCACCCTGATGTGCAGCTCCAGGCGCCGGGACCCCTCTCCAGGGGGGCTGTGCAGGCAGGGGGGCTTCAGCACATACCCACAGCCCCCGTTGCCCAGGAAGCGCCCGGTGTTCAGGTCCATCTCGTATCCCGGAGTCTGGAAGTTGAGGGCCACTGTGGGGACAGCAGGACGGGTGTCAGGGCGGGTGACAGCTCTGGGAGGGGGTGCCAGGTGCCCCGAGGGGCTGGGGGGCCTCACCCAGCTGGCAGCCGGCGTTCCACATCTCCTGGGGGTTGTAGTTGGCCGAGTTCATCTTCAGCCCCAGCGGGTACACCCGGCTCAGCTGCCGGGAGTTGTACCGGACCAGCGCCGGGCCTGGGGAGGGACAGGGCTGAGCAGGGCCCAGGGGGGCTGGGCTGGGGCCACAGCAATGGGGGATGGGCCCTGCCTGTTCCTGTGGGCCAGGGGACAGGGACAGAGCCTGCCTGGCTGCGTGGACCCCAAAACCAGGCTGGGGAAATAGGGATCATACTGCAGCTCAACTCCCAACCCTGGACCTTGAACTTGGAGCCCAAACCCTGATCCCAGTTCTCAGACCTGGATCATGACCTAGGCCTTAATCTGAGCCCAGGATCCCAGACCTTGACCCCACACTTTGGCTTTAGACCTGACACCCTGACCCTGGACCTTGACCCTGACCCCATATCCTGAACCCCACACCCTGATCCCTCAGACTCCAAACCAAAACCGTGGACACTGACCCACATCCTAATCCCAAGCCTAGACCCCAGACCTGGACCCCAGACATTGACTCTGGACCCCAGATCTTGAACACTGACTCAGATCTTAATCTCAGCCCTGGACCCCACACCCTGACCCCACACCCTGACCCTGGACCCTGATCTCCAACCCCAGACTTTGACCCCAGACCTCAGTCCCTGGACTGTGGCCCAGATCTTAATCCCAGCCCCAGATCTCACCCTGGACCCACATGCCACATCCTAAACCCTGATCCCAGACCCTGATCCTAGTCCTGCAACCCCCTAGCCCCAGACCCTGCCAGCAGACCCCAGTCCCACCAGTCCAGAGCAGCCCAACCAAGGCCAGTGTGTCCCTGATCAGCCCTGGAGCCACCCAGATGGCAGAGCCCATCCTGCATCCCAGTGACATTGGGGCGTGGAGCCACTCTGTCCCTATCCCTGTCCCTATCCTTGTTCCCATCCCTTTGTCATCCCTGTCCCCGTTCCTGTCCCCTGTCCCCATCCCATCACCCTCACCCGCCTCCTTGATGAGCTTCCGCGCTTTCCTCTCGCTGAAGGAGGACATCTGGCAGGGCCGGGGGTGGCGCAGGGCCTGGGCCAGCCCGGGGAAGGGCACGGCCTGGCAATAAACCACCAGGGCCGACAGCTCCGGGGACACCTGCAGCGCGTCCTTGGCCTGGGGGAGCCACCGCGGGGTCAGGGCCACCCTGGCTCTGGGGGCCACCCCCCTGCCCCAGGGTCTGCAGACCCCCCCACCCCGCTAGTGGTGAGTGCTGAGAGCCCCAAGGCCTCAGAGCCCCCAAAGGGATGGAGATCCTGAGGCAATGGAATGATGGACCGTGGGCTGAGGGACAAACCAAGCACGCTGAGAACCTGAGGTCATGGAGAGCACAAGGGGATGGACAACCCAGGATGTCAGAGATCCCAAAGTGACAGAGACCCCGAAGCAATGGGCACCCCCAGATGATGGAGAATTTGAGGTGACAGAGACCCCTGAGGTGATGGAGAACTGAGGCCATGGAGAATAGCCCTCCTAGGTGATGGAGTGATCACCAACCCTGAGGGATCACCCTGGAGGTAATGGAGACCCCAAAGTGAAGGACAACCCAGTGTGATGGAGAACTTGAGGTGATGGAGACCCTGAAGTGTCAGAAATCCCAGAAATGGAGCACCCAGCCCAATGGGGAGAGGGAGACACAGCTGAGGAGTCCCCAGTATCAGTCCCCTCTGCTGGGCCACTCACCACCCCCACGGCACCAACCCATCACCCCCAGCCCCATCCCATGACCCACCGGCAGAGGTTTGATCTCCTGCAGCGACTGCAGCGACTGGAAGAGGAGACAGAGGGGCTGCAGTGGGGTGTGCTGGCTGTGCTCACTGCCCCGGGGCCCAGCACTGCTGGCACACTCCAGGATGCCCTGGTCCTCCAGGACCACCAGGATGTCGTGGTCCCCTGGCACAACAGCCCTGGCAGAGCCCCTTACCCGCCGGTTGCTTTTGTCCTGCAACTTCTCCTCCTCCTCCTCTTCCTCCTCTTCCTCCTCCTCTGGGTCCAGAAGGGAGGTGACTCCCCGGGGCTCCTGCCACAGCTCTGGCAGCTTCTTGCCCTTCACCAGGATCTTCTCCTTCAGCTGCTGGCGGAGCTTCTCCTCCTCCTCCTCTTCAGAGGGACACGGGCTGAGCTCAGGGCTCAGAGGGACATGAGGACATGGGCAGGGGGTGGCCTTACCTCCGGGGAGGGGAGATCATGGGGGTCCTGCCCCTGCAGTGGCTGCGTCAACAGCAGGTCCCCCAGGATGGCCTTCATGTGCCGGGCCATGGTGGCCTGCTGCTCCAGCCCACAGTGGTTCTCCAGGGACAGGATGACGGGGTAGGGTGATCTCTGGGCACAGGGACAGGCAGTGCTCAGCACCCAGAGCCCAGCACCCCTCCCAGCGCTTCCAGCACCCACCTCACCTCGAAGGCCGTCCTGCGGATGCTCTCGATGACGTCGCGGAAGAGGATTTTGGAGGTGAGGGTGTGGCCGTGGTACACGACAGGTTCTCCATCAGAGCCCTCCCAGCAGTCCAGCTCCACACAGCGGCACCCTGCCCTCAGTGCCCTGCCACCACAACACCACCCAGTGAGTGCCCCTGTCCCCCTCGGGCCACGGGACCACCTGGAGCCCCATGGGCCAGGGACACCCACTCAGGGCCAGGGACACCCACTGGGGACCAGGGACACCCACTCGGGACCAGGGACACCCACTTGGGGCCAGGGACACCCACTTGGCATAGGCCTCGGTGCTGCTGGTGCCGCCGATCTGGGTGCGGGTCAGGTAGGTGTTGTGGGAGGAGGAGATGAAGTAGTGGCTCAGGGGCTGGTTCATGTCCTGGTGCACCCTGGTGTGCTCCTGGTTGAGGATGTCGCCGGCGGCCGACAGCAGGTACATCATGAAGCCGTCCAGCATCATCAGGTCCTGCTGCCTGGCTGTGGGACACGGTGGTGGCCGTCACAGAGGGCTGGCACCTAACCCTAAACCCTAACCCTGGCAGGGTGGCACGGTGGGGACTGTCCCCACTGGGATGTTCCAGCAGTGCCATGTTCACCCCAGACCTGGGACTGTGGTGCCCAGGGAATACATAAGTTCCCTTGAGTGTCCCATCTCCATCCTGATGTCACTCTTCCTGCCAGTGGCACATTCCCCCTGGAGCTGGCACAGTGGCACCCATGAGGTATGGAGTTTCCCTGTTCCTACCCTCACACCCTCTATCCTCACTGCCATGCTCACCCTGGAGCTGGCACAGTGGCACCCAGGAGATGTGGAGGTCCCCTTGATGTCGCATCTCCACACTGCTGTCCCCCGGTCCTGCTAGTGCCACATCCACCCTGAGGGTACTGCTGTGATACCCAAGAGACACTGAGGTCCTTCATCCCCACCTTGATGTCCCCTGTCCTCCTAGTGCCACGTTCACCTGGACCTGCCATGGTGGGACCCAAGGGACACAGAGGTCCTTGGCAGTGTCACATTCTCACCAGGGCTGCCACTGCTTCACCCAGGAGATGTGGAAATCCACCTGCTACCTTCACATCCCCTGTCCCTGCAGTGCCACATCCCCCAGGGACCAACAGGGCCACGTGTTGGATGGCTGACAATGGGAAGGGACATGGGGATACCCACTCAAGCCTTGGAGGGCCCCACACCAGTCTGGAGGGGGTGACATCCCCACACCATCCACAACCTCCCGTAGCTCCAGCAGTCCCATCCCACCACCCAGCCCAGCCCTACCCTTGTCGTTGAGCTCGTGTTTGCGGATGATGGCACGGGCCTGGCGCAGGCTGGAGTCCTCTCCCTGGTCCCGCAGGAAATCCCGCAGCTCCTCGGCCGACAGGACACGATCCTCGCCCGAGTAGCGCCCGAAAAGCTCCTCCAGCTCCGGCCGCCGCAGGAGCCGCCGGCAGAACTCCTCCAGCTCCCGGCCCTCCAGCCGCTCGTTGCCTGAGTGGTCACACTCCTGATGGGCACAGGTTGGGGACAGGCTGGGGGTGATGCCCACCCCATGGCCTGTGGGGAGAGGTGCATCCACCCCCTGCCTTGTCCTGCCTCTGTGTGTGTGTATGTGATGAGTTTGGGGGTCTCAGCCACTGGTATGTCCCCTCTGTCCTCCCGTCCACAGCCCTCCAACCCTCCAGTCCAGGGTGGAGCAGAGCTCCGTGCCTCAGCTTCCCCAGGTGGAAAGGGAACCTTGGGAGATGCCCCTGGGGACAGCTCCCCATGGGGGGGAAATGTCACACCTTGGGGACCCTGGGGGCAGCGGGAGGGGGTGGCAGCTCACCCCACCCCACTGTGTGCTCCTGCTCCTGATGGGCCCCAACCATGGGTGGTGGTGGTGGGTGGCTTTGGGTGTGAGGAGTTGGTCATTTCTCTGCAGGAATCAGAGAAGGAGCCAGCATTCCCTACAGTCACAGCAGCAGGGACAGCGGATGGTGGACACATGGGATGAGTACCTTGAAGAGTTTGGAGGCATAGACATTGTCCATGTCAATGTTGAGCATCCTCAGCATGTTCTTCACCTCCTGGAAGGACATCTTGTTGTCCTTGTTCTTGTCTGCCTTCTGCAGGACCCCGTGGATCCAACTACACTGGGTAAGGAAGCCACAAACCACCTGGCACAGCCTGACCCCGAGCCCCCCAGAGCCCCCACAAAGGATACTGGTCGAGCTTCTCCATCTGGCTCATGGCCTGCAGCCGCCCCGTGAGCTTGGCGAGCCCCTGCACCCAGTGCCGGGCGTGCTCCTCGCTGCGGGCGGCCAGGTCCAGGTTCTTGCGCCGGCCCTTGAACACGAGGGTGAAGCAGTGGCGCTCGGGGAAGGCGGCCCCGTGCTTGCGCAGCCCCTCCGACTGGTGTCCCTCTCGCACCCCCTCGATGTGCGTCACCGAGACTGCGGGGACAGCGCGGGGGTGGCGATGGACCCGCTCCCTCGGCGTGTCACCCACCCGCGAACATCCCTGCGAGACATCCCGGCTCCTCCCGGGCACCCGCGGGGCCCCAGGGGACAGCGCTGGGCTCCCGTGGGTGCTGCAGCCGGGCTTAACCCGCTAATCCCCGGCGAGACAGGGGCTGTGGCCGCTGTCCCTGTGGCCATGGGGACGGGCCGGAGCTGCCCCGCGGCGCTGCCAGCGCCGGGCACCCATCCCAGACAAGAGGGTGGAAGGGGACGGGTGACGCCGGGAACAGGGACAGAGCCTGGCCAGGATGGAGACGGGACCTCCCAAGGGGGATGGGGAAGGGTGGGGCCTCTGGGGGCTCGGCGTGGGGTGTACTGGGGGGCACTGGGAGGCACTGGGTGCAGGGGGTTGAGGTCCAGGTGCGGGGTGGGGGTCTGTGTTCTGGACTGGGGTTCACATCTTGGGTGATGATCTGGGTCACAGGCTGGGGGTGCAGGTCCTGGATTGGGGTCTGGGCCATTGTTGGGGGTTTGGGTCCTGGGTTGGGGTCTGGGTCCAGGGTGGGGGTCTGGGGTCCAGGTCCCAGGTGGGGATCCATATGGGCTTTGGGTCCTGGGCTGGGATGTGGATTCTGGGTGAGGGTCTGGAACTCAGGTGGGGTCTGGGTTCTGGGTGGGGATCCAAGTTTTCAGGGAGGGGCTGGGAGCAGGACTGTGGTCTGGGTACAAAGTGGGGGCCAAGTGGAGTTCTGGGTGCTGAGAATGTGTCTGGGTCCTGGGTGGGGGTCCAGGTCCTGGGGTAGGGTCTGGGTGGGTCTGGGTCTCATGCTGGGGTCTGGATTCTGTGTGGGAGTCCAGGTCCTGGGTTGTGGACTAGGTCCTGGATTAGGATCTGGGATCTGAGTCCTGGGTGGGGGTCTGGGTGGGAGTCTGGGTCAGGGTCTAGGCCCTGGACAGGGTTAGGTCCATGGGTGGGAATCCCTGTGGGCATTTCTGTGACACTTCCCCGGCCCTGGCCCCTCCCTGCAGCTCGTGGCTGTGCAGGATGAGGCCCAGGGTCCCCGAGGCCCCGGGGGAGGGTCCCCAGTGCACTCACAGCTCTGGGGGGAGCGGGTGCGCCCGAAGCGTCCCTCGAAGCACACGGTCACCCCGTCCTCCTGCAGGCGGAACAGCCGCTCCCGGGAGCCCCCCTTGGCCCTGACCTTCCGGAGCAGGGACCCCTGGAGCATCTGCTTGATGTCCTCGTCCTCTGTCAGCCCTGTGGGGATCAGCTGGGGCTGCTGGGGGGCACTGGGGGCACTGGGGGGTGCTGGAGGTTCTCAGGGTGTACTGGGGGTGTAGGGTGGGAGTGAGGGGGTCGGTGCACATCTGCCTGGGTACATCCCTGCACATCCCATAGAATGGCACGGGACAGGTGGGACAGGATGGGTGTGATGCCGTGGGACAGGATGGAATTGGATGGGACAGACCTGATGGGACAGAATGGCACAGCACGGGCATGGGGCAGGATGGAGGAGTGGGACAGGACAGGATGAGGTGGACAGGAGAGGGTGATGGGATGGGAAATATGGGACACAATGTGACAGTACAGATGGGACAGGATGGGACAGGTAGGATTCGACAGGACAGGGTGGGGCACACCGGACTGGATGGGGCAGAGTGGGCAGGACAGGACAGGATGGGACAGGACAGACAGGGCAGGATGGGACATGATGGGACAGAGGGCATGGGACAGGAGTGGGTTGGGATAGGACAGGAACACTGTCTCTCTGGAGCACTGTGTGCATGTCTGGGGGGACACAGTGACACAGCCTGGCTGTTAAAGCCCAGCCAGGCTGCCCAGATCCCGCGTGGAGAGTGCCAGGATGGTGCCAGCACAGAGCCCAGGCTGGGAACAATGACAGGGTGGCCTCGGGGGACTCAGGGCCCACGCCCCGTCCGGGACTTTTCCATCTGTTCACAGAATGGTTATTTCCTCCACTCCAAACAGCCCCAGCAGCCACGTCCCTCTCTGGCCAGAGATCCCTCTCCTGGGCTTGGAAAGAGCAGGTGTGGGGCTCACAGGGAACATCCCGAGCTGTCCATGGCCTTGGGGATGTGACACCAGCTGCCACCACCTCCTGTGTGGTCACATCCTGCCCAAGGCACAGGACTGAGGCAGGTGCAGGGACACAGGTGCACAAGCACATGGATGCACGGATGTATGGACACAGGGATACAGGTATGTGGGCACAGGGATGGACACAGGGATTGTCAGACACATGGGCACAGGTGCATGGATGCGTGGACACGTGGATGCATTGATCCATGGACATATGGATGAATGGATACAGAGATGCAGGGATGTCTGGATACATGAATGTTCGAGTGAATGGATGCACAGGTGCATGGATGCATGGATACAGGCACATGGACATATGGATGCATGGAGACACGGACAGGGATGCACTGATACATGGACACAAGGCTGGGTGAATACACAGGTGCAGGGATACATGGATACATGGACACATGGACACATGGACACAGAGATGCAGAGACAGGTGGATACAAGGACACACAGACACATGGACACAGGGACACAGACACATGGACACAGGCACAGGGATACATTGCTGCACCAGGCTGTGCAGCTCCAGGCCCACAGCCTCGTGTCCAAAGCAGCCCGAGGCAGATCCATCCCTGCCCTCTGTACCCACTCCAGATCCAGCTGCTCCCGTGGGTGCCCCCTGACCTTCCCGGGCACCCACTCCCCCTGCACACACCCCACGGGGCAGAGGGCCCCAGGCCAACAGTGCCATGGGCAGCACCCTTGGGTGTGGAAACTTGGTGAGGGACCCAGGGAGGAGGAGCTGAGCCTTGGGGACAATAAACACCCCGAGTGGGGGGCTCCTGTCACCTGTGATGTGGCCAAGCCCTGACCCCGCTGTCCCCCAGCAGCTGGGGTGATACACAGATACTCTGGGGCTGCCTTGGGGACCCTTCTCTGATGTGGGGGAATCCATCCACCTTGGGAATGCCCCTGCCATGGGGACACATCCCTGCCAGTGGGGACCCCATCTATTCTGGGGACAATCCCTTCTGCAGGGACTCTTGTGGCTTTATGGACCCCTCCCCACAGTGAGGACCTCATCCGGCCATGGAGACCATTCCCTGTCTCTCCTGGGGATCCCAGCCCTGCCATGGGGGTCCCCTGCCTGCCACGGGGGATCCATTCCTGCCATGAGGGTCCCCACCCACTTCAGGGACCCTCCCAGACACCGAGATCCCTCCCTGCCCCCGTCTGGCACAGCCCTCCCGGAGTTTCTGCCCGGCTCCCCCCGGTCCTCCTGGGGCTCACCCATTTTCTTCAGGGCTCTCCCGGACCGCCAGGAGCCACGGGCACCATCCTGGGGGGTGCGGGGCTGCTCGGCGGCGGGACGCGCCCTCCTGCCGCAGATCATGGTGCGAGACCCCCGGGACCGCCGGTGCTCCCGGTGCTCTCGGTGCTGCCGGTGCTCCCGGTAACCCCGGTGTTCCCGGTACCCCGCTACTCCCGGTGCCGCCGACACCCCGGTGCCGCGGTCCTTGTGGCTGTCGCGGTGCTCCCGGTGCCCCCGGCCGGTGCAGCCGGGCTGGGCGGTGGCGGAGGTCGGGGCTGGGGCCGGACCGGGGCTGGGCGGCCCCGCCGGGACCGGGGCCGGCCGCGGGGAGGGACCGGGAGGAGCCACATCGCGGCCCGGGCCGCGTTAACCGTTTGTGCCGGGGGGACACGGGGCCGCTCCGGGGATTCGCTCTGCACAGCGGGTCCCGCTCTGCCCGAAGGGCCGGTCCGGGGCAGACGGAGAGTCCCCATTGCCTGCACCGGGGACCGGCCAAGGGACACACCGGTCTCCACCACGGCACCCCGCTCTGCCACCGGTGGGGACCAGGGGACCCTTCCACCAGCTGGGGGACGTGGGGACACACGGGACCCCCTCTGCCATCGCACCTGGGGACAGAAGGGACCATGGGACCCCCTCTGCCATCACACCTGGGTACCCAGTCCTGCCGTGCCCCCTTGGTCCCCAACCCATGGGCCGGGTGGCACCAGGGCTGAGGGGTTGCAGGCAGGTGCTGGGACCCCCAGGTGACTGTCCCTGCTGGTGGGACAGCAGCAGGAGCCAGGGAGTGGCAGCAGCATGGACCGGGCAGTGCCAGCCCCAGAGCCCCACACGAGTGTGCAGGTCCTTACACGTGTTTGTGTGTGTACATCTGTGTGTGTGTGTGTGTGCAGCCACAAACACACATATCACAGAATCCCTGAGGCTGGAAAAGCCCTCCGAGATCATCGAGTCCAACCTGTGCCCCATTCCCACCTTGTCCCCCAGCCCAGAGCACTGAGTGCCATGTGCAGTCATTCCCTGGCCACTTCCAGGGATGGGGACTCCACCACCTCCCTGGGCAGCCCCTTCCAATTCCTGACCACTTTTTCCATGAAGAAATTCTTTCAGATATCCAACCTGACCCTCCTCTGGCACAGCTTGAGGCTGTTCCCTCTCCTTCTGTCACTTGTTGCCTTTCCACACACCTTTCCCACAGCCACCACTCACTGAGGGTGGGTGGGGAGGGAGGGATGGGTGGCCACAGGCTTCCAAAATCCATGGTGTCCAGGGTCCAGGCCTGACCAGGCTGTGGGGACCAGGAGCTGCAGCACAGGGAGAGGAGGTGACTTTCTCTAGGGTCAGTGTGGCAGCAGCACTGCCAGACCCTGGGTGGGACAGCTGGGCATCCAGGGGTGACAGCTGGGCAACTTAGTGCAACATCTGGGCAACATCTAGACACCCTGGGGCAACATCTGGGCATCCTGGGTGATCTCTGGTTGTCCTGGTGAAACATCTGTACATGCAGAGCAGCACCTGGGCATTTTTGGGGCAATATCTGGGCATCCTGAGTGATATCTGGACACCCAGAGCAACATCTGGGCATTCCTGGGGCAATCTCTGGTTATCCCAGAGCAACATCTGGACCTGCAGGGGAATATCTGGTCAGCCTGGGCAGTACCTTGGTGCTGCTGTTCAAGACCTGGGCAACTCACACAACACCTGGACAGCTGGAGGCACATCTGGGCAGTCCCTTGGCTGTGCTTGGGGGGGATAAACCTGTTCCTGAATCCCCTGGGGACACGGGGATGCCACAGCCACCCCAAAAATGCACTTGCAACCCCATAACCGGGCTCTGCTCCAAGTTCTCTTCCTCCCATGGAAATTGCTTTCCCGGGAATTCAGCAGCAGATGCCCCGACCTGGTGAAATGAACCGGGATAAACACCTCTCGCTGCGAAATCCACAGCACAAACAAACCCCGGTGCGATTCCCCCTCTCCCCGCCCGCAGCGCTGCTATTTTCTCCCTCCCGCCGGCGAGTTGGAAAGGATCCCATGGAAAACAGCATTCCCGGCCGCTTATAGCACAGCACGTGTGCCGTGAATCAGCGCTCGGGATCCGGGGCTGGATTTGCCGGGAGTGGGAGCCAGCGAGGCCTTGTGGCTGTTCCGAGCAGGAATCCTGAGTCAGAGCTCGGAAATGGCCGGGGGTTTAAAAGGCTTTGCTGATTTTATTTGTTGTGTTTCTTATTTATTTCGTTTTATTTATTTATTTGTCTTCATTTTTTAGAAAGGAAGTGTTTCTCCAGGGGTTGAGGAATGGGATTTAGGGGAGTTTGGGGTGGGGGTTGCCCCTACTTGGATTTGGGATTTGGAGGTGGGATTAAGGGTGGAAAAATGGAGTGTGAGGCAACGATGGGGCTGCTGAAAGCTGCTCTGCATCCCGATCCCAGAATCCAGCCCTGGGGGAACGCTGGATCCAGGCAATCCTCAAGGCACCCTGGAACATCCCACATCCCCAGGGCACCTTGTACCTCCAGGTCACCCATGTCCCCACGTCCCCACAGTGCCCTGCCTTCAAGGAAAGCCCTCGGAGCAGAGGGGAAAGGAGCAGAGGAGAAGGAGGAAAAGCTTCACCTCGGGGGCTCGGGGACCCCAAATTCTGCCCCTTCCTCACTATCATAATTAATAAAGTTGGATAATAATTAACAGTGGATAAAAGTATACACTGGATACAAGTAAGAGTGGATAAAGTTGGATAATAATTAACAACAAGGAAAGCTGAGCCAGATGTTCCCCCTGTGTGCAATGGGACCGTGCTCCTGGCCAGGGCCCCTGGGCCACTGTCCCAGTGCCATATCCCACTTCCCCAGTGCACTGTCCCAGTACTTCATCCCAGTTTCCCAGTGCAGTGTCTCAGGCCTCTGGTCCATTCCCCGGGGGCTCTTGGTGGGTGGGCCCAGTGCATTGTCCCCATGCCTGGTGACACCCTGATAATGGAATCCATGAATGGTTTGGGCTAGAAGGGACCTTAAAGCCCATCCAGTGCCACCCCCTGCCATGGGCAGGGACACCTTCCACCAGCCCAGGTTGTTCCAACCTGGCCTTGGACACTTCCAGGGATCCAGGGGCAGCCACAGCTTCTCTGGGAAACCTGTGCCAGTGTCCCAGAGAATCGCTGTGCCCTGGCATTCCCACCTGCCCTGTCCTGCTGCACAGCCCAGGTGGGTGAACATCCCAGTGTGCTGTCCCTGAGCACTGTCCCTGTGCCTGGTGCAGAGTCACAGAGCAGGGGAGCACAGTCCCACAGCACTGTCCCATTGCACTTTCCCTGTCCCAGTTTTCTGCTCTCCCTATCCCACTCTCCCTCTCTCCCCATCCCACTCTCCCTATCCCACTCTCCATCTCTCCCTGTCCCGCTCTCCCTATCCCCCCCTGCCTCTCTCCTGCTCTCCCTATCCCACCCTCCCTCTCTCCCTCTCTCCC
>VYXB01006410.1:866513-910760 GCA_013397135.1 Pachyramphus minor | reverse complement strand
TATTAGAAAGAGGTTCTTAACCCGGAGGATGGAGCTCCCCAGGGAAGTGGTCACAGCACCAAGACTGACAGAAATCAAGAAGCATTTGGATGATACTCCCAGGCACATGGTGTGACTCTTGGGGATAGTCATTTACAGGGTTGGACTCAATAATCCTTGTAAGTCTCTTCCAAGTCAGCATATTCTGTAATTCTTTGTGATTCTGTGATTCTGTAAAGTATATGCATTAGTCTGCTTCTAGAGGGCAGCAAATGACTGTGTTTTGGTCACAAGAGAAATGACAAAATTACCATACAGTTCTGCCAGCAAACCAAAGGCACAATCTAGCATCTTGTATTTAATGGCAGACTTCCCTTTTTCTTTCATGGGAACAGGGTCAGGCCTCTATTGCTTTCCTTGCTTTCTTCCCACCTCCACTTTTTAAGTGGACAAATAGTGTGTATAAAATGCATTGTACTCCTGTTATCAATTGTCACTTTTTAAAGCAGGGTGAACTATGGATGCAAACATTATGGTTTTTATTAACATTCTAAGGCTAAAATTCAGTGGATATAAAAGGTAGATGACATAAACGTAATAGTATTTATCTAAATATGAGCTCATTGTAGTTTTTTATCTGTTTTGTTTTGTGGTGTTTAAAGGAATGAGGATATTTCTTTTTCTCTATCCACACTTGGTGGAGAATAGCGAGGGGTGCCTCTTCTTTTGAAAAAAAAACCCCTACTGATAAATTCACAGGTGCTTCTTAATGCAACCTAAAGAAAAAAAGATTGTAAGTAATTTTTATTTTAAATGTAATTAACCTTTATTTACAGGTGGGCTTTTATATTGTCTTTATCATGGCCCTTGTATATTCACGTGTAAGCTTATACCAGTAGTGTAATCTAAACGATGATAAATTGCCTAAACATCTCACAGCTATTATATTTCTCTTGGTCAGTGACCTATCACTATAGAAGCTGTTCTAACTTTGTAGCCCCTATGACCTCTTTCTCTTGTGGTTTTGTTTTTCCAGAAAAAAATACACATTTATTTTCAAAATCTTATTAGTTGAATTTGTGCAGAGCTAGAGGAAAGGGAACAGCTCAGATAACAATTTCTTCAGAGAGTGTGTTTTGACTCTTTGCCTCTTTGCTTTGGAAGAGCTTAAGTTTCATGTTCCATGTACCTAGAGAACAATCTGGCTGTAGACACAAGCTGATGAAATTACAGAGTTTCTCAAAGGTATGATGTATTCCTCATGACTACCTATGAATGTAGAAGACTGAAAACAGCCACAACTGAGTACATTCTGTAGATTCAGTACATATATCCTCTGATCTAGAGGGCATTTTTACCAAGAATTAGAGTATCAGAAATAGCAGTGTAACAGAGGCAGGCTCCTGCTGTCATAATTTCAATGCTGTGCAGGTCAAGAAACGGGATTGTTCCAATACAGACTTAAAACCTTTCTTTTAGATTAGAAACATCCCAGAGCATCAGATAGGATGCCTCTAGTTGAGGGAAAGCCACTGTGGATCATGTTTGCAGCACCTTTACCAGTGGTGACCTTTCCTGGGGGAGTTGGTTCCTTTGAAGGTGCTCAGAGTCCAGAATTGCTGGGAGGAGGATGTCGTGAACCACGTCTCTACTGGAGTTTGATGAAGCCTGCAACTATTTGTCTCAGAGAGCCCCTACTTCTTTCCCCAGTGAACAATTCTGGTGGCAAATCAGATCTCATTTCAGTTGCATTTTAAAAAATTGTACTGGAACTGCCTTTTCTAGGTCCACATTAGTTTATGCTCTGTTTTCAGTGCTGGCCCTGGGTATCTGTTTCTGAAACCATTTACAGTTCTGATTCAATTTTCTAATAGAAAAGTCTAAAGAGTGACTCACACCAGAGTTCCAATTTTTCTTTTCAACGGTTATGAATAAAACATAATGTAAAGGGAAAAAAATCTTTTGTTGTCTACTTCTGAAGGGTACAAAGGAAACATAGAATATTCTGTGTGACTTAGTGCCTGAAAAAATCACAGCAAGGCTTCTAGAAAAGCCAAGAGGTGAAATACTTTAGCTAGATATGCTATCTTTGAGATGCCTCAAACAGTGCACTGGAGAATTCTGCACCCATAAAAAGAGAAGTTCTGTTTTTCAAGGTTTAGGTTCAGTTTTTGGCAGTCTAGAAATGATGATGTTTGCAGTGATGTAGTTGTTTCTCAGAATAATTCTTCATTACTCATTTGTTTCTGAAAGATTTGCACAGATACTGGCCCACAGCATGCTGTACTTTAGGCTACTAAGTGTATTACTTCTTGGCTGCTGACTTCTCCAGCATATGGTACTTTATTGTGTTGGCCACAGAAATGTTCTGTAGTCTTGCAGTAGCTTTGAGTGTGGTTCTGCGGCTTTCAACTTTAATTATGCTTAATAACTTAATACATACACAGTGAATAACATTTCCCGTATTTAAAGTGTGGTTCTACTTTGAAATGTGATGATTTTAAGATAATTCAACAAATAAGTTCCTTGTGCTAGTCAAATAATAACTGACTAGTAACAACAATAAATTTTCCTATCTGCCTTTTCTTTGGCAGGGCAGAACCAACAGTCAGTGCCCATACCAGACTCTTCTTCTCAACCTCTATGCAGAAATGCATATGGTGTATTCAGGGATGAATATACTGCCTTGTGGCAGCTCTGCAAACTCTTCCCTTTCTAAAAAGATACCTTTTAGGGTGTCTGCCTCCACCCAGCCGAGTTTTTAATACAGTTGTTATTGGTTAAGCTATTGTTGCCCAAAACAGGGACACAAACCAACAGAGTGTCAGTTTATGCGGTGCTTTATTTAGGGCCCGGGGATCTGGGGACACACATCCCAAATCAGGATCCCGAAGACCCTCATGTCGTTTACATCTTTTATATTCTCAAACAAACGAAGCTACGTGANACTATCAGTAAAGTTTTAACTACATCTCAGTAAACAACTCAGTCTTTTATTCACATTTCAGCAATGACATCAGAATGAATCAATAAAGATAATTTAAAAATCTGGGGATTCTGTCACTTTTTTCTTTCTCCTGCTGTAGAGGGACCATTATGCTGAGGCAGGTTTTTTGTTTTGCTTTCTTTCATTCAGTTTACAGGATTTTGTTGTCAGCCCTTTTAAACTAGCCATGCTTTCATTTTGATACAGAAAAAGACAAGTAAGCCAGCTTGACAGGCACAAGCTCAAACACAAAGCAATTGGGAATAATGAAGGAAAGTTTGAGACTTAATTTAGAGCTGTCAATACCTTCCTAGTATATAGCTTACCTTGTATCAGGGCATGAGTATTCTGTGGGCACAAGTGACAGCTGTGCTGTGTGCTGCCTTTGGAGCCAGAGGAGCAGCAAGGGTGCAGAGGACAGTGCTGGCTTTGAGAGACATCCAGGCGAAGTGTGTGCTGGCTGTGGTGGCTGATGGATGTGAGCTTGTGTCTCTGCACAGCAGTGTGCTGTGCACAGGGCAGCTCACCTGGAGGTCTCTGCAACAGGGTCCTTTCTTTGGACAGGAGATAACTTCAATTTCCTACAGAGAAATGGTTATGAACTGTTCCTCATTTATTGCACAAAATTGAAAACAAGAAGGAAGTCAGTCCTTCTACTTTAATAAAACTGGCCATCTTTACAAGCCATTAAAAGAAACAAAAACTCTTTTTCTTAAGGGCAATAAAAATGAAAATGCTTAAGAGTCAACAAAAAATGCACAATACTACTTACAGTCACCTACAAAGTTTGTGTGATGGTGATGACAAAGTAGTGTAGTTTTCTCAGATTCTCTTTGCTAAAAGGATAGATCCCAGTGCCGCAAATACTCCACAGATTAACAATGTATTAGGTCTTTTTTTCAACTGAGAAAATGAAAACTTTTGAAATGTGCATGTTCTTTATTTTGGACTCAAGTAATGGAAATATTAAAACATTTTCCGTAATTGCTTTTAGCTACACAGTTTAAAGCAGAATCATCCACCATATGAATTATTACTTTCAGGACATTAGTAATACCCCATTACTAGTGTCTCCAGATCTAAGAGATATGCTCCAGCTTTGAACTTTGATAATGCATCATCATGATAGTGTATAATTTGTAACAGATAATGCTGAAGTAAAATGTATACGAATTAATGGAAAACTGAAAAGTTATTTGTTTTCAACTGATAGTTTACTTCATGTACTACATAATACATGAACTAACAGTCTAATGCATGTAATAGCTATATTATTATTTGTTTTCAAGGTTGTGTAATTTAAGGTTGTGCGATTTAAGGTTTTGGATAGTGCACTGCATCTTTCAAAGAGCTTAAAAATTACAAGGGAGATTCAACGTTGTCAGCCATGAAGATGAGAAAATAATGAAGCATGGCCCCACAAGGTAGTTAATTCTATATTGTGCAGTTGAAAGAAACTTAAAATGTTCTTTATCTCATATAAATTGCTGTTAGATATGAACTACACAACTGCAATTTTATATTCTTCCAGAAAAATGAAAATAAGAGAAATCACCAGTGACAGTTTACTACTTATGTGTATTTCAAAATGTCCTAAAAGATTTCTATGGATACGCTTTTAAAATTAAAACAGCTTGGTTTTGTGCGTGCTGAAGCTTAAGACATAATTTGTTAATTGAATAGTGAATTACCATGAAAAGCTTGTGACAATTTTTGGCCATAGGCATTCACACATAAAACATGCTTCATGGAAAAACAGGAGAAAAATGGAAAACGATGATGAAAAAAATGCTGGTATTTTAGTAAATTATAAGCATGTTTGGACAACTAGTGGGTTCTGAGATATTTGGTTTTGGGAGTCAGAAGGTCCCTTCTTATCTCTAGTGTGGCAGCAGGAGAATACGTTCCTAGTGCAAACATACTTGGACAGTTTGCAGAAATCTGCTAAAGACTGATTGTGCTTAAGCTGAGCTCCAATTAAATTAATTTTGGTTGTATATATAAGGAGTTCTAAGAATTTATTAGAAAACCAAAAGAGAGTGAACTATATCAAAACTGTTAAGTATCATTTAAATAATAAATAGACATTTGTTTTAATTTGACCTTATATTTCATAATAAAAGCAATGCATTCTTAAGACGAAAGTAAATGATAGGCTAAAAATAACCATAAATTTATAATATATTTGTTAAAATAAAGAATTGTTCCTTATCTTTTAAAAGACCTAATACTGGTATACTTTTTTTTTTAACCATGTCAGTCCACAAGTTCTTGATTTTCCTTTTTTTAAAAATTCAGTAACTTTTATTGGAGTAACACCAAATGAAAGTAGAGAGGACACTTGTCTGTATAATTAAATTGTAGTAAATTACACTTGTTGCACTGGTTCTAATTTCTGCTAGAGAAAATGCAGAGAGAGAAGTAAACAGTATTTTCTTTTCTGTCAACCTTGTGCTCTCTGAGTAGGAGCTTGACATGTTAACTCAGGTTTTAAATTAAACTAAATGCCTGTTTCATCATCGCTCTTAGTTTGTTGGGGGTGATGTAATTTGTTTTCAAATTGCAGCTGTATGACCATTTACTGATGTTTGTCTTCGTGGATGGAAAGCAACTTCAATTAGAAGGTGCAATGAAGTACTGGTGAGTTTGGTGGTAAAGGAGCAAGAGGCTTTGATGGGGAAGAGAGGTTTACAAAATCTTGGTTGGCTGTAGAGGTCTTGAGGCATTGGAGAGCTCCAGGAGGCAGCTTGCTCCTTGGCAATCGATGTATTGTGCAAGACTGGTAAATTTCTAAAGGGATCCCACCAGTCGGCTTTCTGCCAAGGAGTCACCTGATACTCCTTTTTGCTTCTGCTCTGTACCATCAAATTTCTGACAAGGTTGATTAAGAAGCATCTCTTGGGCTTTGCCTTTCTAGGCTGATAGGCACAAGGCTGCAGTCCCAGCTGGCCAGGGAATGCAGCAGGAGAGCTGTGGAGGCTCCTCTTGGTTGCTTCAAAGTCCCTGTTTAGGCCTGAGGGTGTTACAGCTGCCGAGCATTGGCTTTGTGCATGCACCTCTTTTCAGACGAGAGGAATGCGTGTCAATATTATCCTCACTAGTTATAAGTTGTCTGGGCTGGCACAAATTGAAGGCAAGATCTCATGGGCAGCCACCGGCTTTGCATCAGCTGAGTGAAGTACAGGACTGGCATGCTGGGTAGCATAGGGAGGCTGCTGGTTGAAATTACATCTGAAAGCAGTCAGGGAATTCTCCTGGGAATTCTTTTAGAAGGTGAACGGTAACTTTGAAACTGAAAGTTGAGATTTTGCTTTTCATTGACTTTCTGGTACATGACTAGTGTTGGTCACAGTTTTGTGGCAGTAGGAGGATATGACCTGAACTTGGCTCTCTGAGAGGCTGGGCATCCTACTGAGGCATGCATGTCCTGTGAGATGCAGTCTCTGTGGCAGATTTTTAAGTTTGTAGGAAAACCCCATGACTTTCATGAGGTGCAGGTAGAGTAGCAAGGCTGGTTGCTACTAGGTCATTTACAGGACCTCTATGTGGTTAATATGCTCTGTGCAGCTTTAGTAATCAGTTGAGAGAAATTTTGGCTTCTTTTGAAAAATCAAAGAGATCATTAGCTTACACTGAGCTGACACCAGAAATGAGTCAGAAAGGATCTTGATCTGAAAGCTTCCCTGTAGGGCATGTACATGTGTCCTCAAGCTTTTCTCTTCTTTCCCTGGGAGTGCTTGCTCTCATCCAGGTCATAACTCTTTCCCTTCCTGCCTGCTATTTGTTAACTTTTGAAGGCTGCTGTTCCCAAGAGGTGGAATTATCTGATTCATGGGGACCTCTGCAGGTTCTCCAAAAAACGCATTTTATTTCTCAATAAGAAAGATTTTTGTGAAATCTCAGTAAAATGATCATCATTTCCTGCTCAGACCATGGGGAAAGAGGCAATTTAAGCACTTAACTGATGGATAATCATGATTTGTCATACCTTCTGGAGTCTTTTACTGAAGTGGATGTGTGGAGCAATACTGAATAAAGAAAAATTTGAAGATAAAGCTTTCCAAACTGGATTCATCTATTTATGTTCCCAATTTGTTGGCTTTAACTGATAGGCTAGGACAATATTTGCCTCCCCACGTATCATTAGGACTGCTGTATGTAGTAAAAACCCAGGTAGAGGGCTGAAAAAGTTATGAAGCAATTTTGCTGCATTGATTACTAACAAGAGGGACAGCAAAGTGAATCTAAAAAACTACTGTTTTCTCCCTGAAACTTCAGAGTGTTAGTTCTTCTAACATCATCAGAAGCTGTAAGGAACAAAATTGACGTTTGAAGGTCCTCCTTCATTTACAGAGTAGGTGCTGTGGCATGAGGAGAAGGATAGTGCAATGTCACATTCTACAGTTTACCATCTCATTTCCTTGGAAGGAAGAACTTTAGCTATATCACTGCATGAAAGTCTCTCTCTTTGTGACATCCTGGTTGTCAGTATGTGTGAGCAGATGTCAAATGCTCTCCCTAGAGTGGGTAGGGTTACTGCTCCTGTCCTTTCACAAAAGGATACTTTCCAAAACTGTATTTCTGCATGTCTGTGCACCAGCCTTCTCTATTAACTCTCTCAACAGCTATTAAAAAGCAGTTAAACAAAGTTTTCCAGCTGAGACCAAGCAGGTCTGTTGCTGAACAGAATTTTTCTACCACAGCATTGCTTTTAAAGAGAAAAAGAGAGAAGCAAGTTCAGGGCAGGTAGAGACAACAGCAACGTGGCAGACTGAAAAAAAAAAAAGCATCCATCTTGTTTTGAATCTTTTGCTCCTTTGTGCAATCTTTCATGGGAGGATTTTTTTCCTCACTATCTAGTTGCTGGAATTTTAGAGGTTCATTATTTGCTGAGACCTCTTTTTGAGACCAGTGCCCTAGCAGAAACTTATGTTTGGTTGTTAAACTTGTAATGGCAGAGTAAAGGGTCAAGGAGCTAGGCTGACCCCAGCTGGGAAAGGTGGTTGTTCTCAGGAACCCTTTAAGTAAATCTGCGCAATCTGGGAGAGAGAGGAGAATTTTTAGTAACTGGCTGCACATTAAATTCTCCTGTGGCAACCCACTACCCCTTTTCTACTGGTCTAGATCTTCAATTTCTGATGTAAATATATTCATGGCCATTTGCGTTGTTGTTTTGCTTCAATTTATATAGCTCTTTCCAGCCATGATGTTGCCCTTTTTATATTCCTAGAGAGGAATCATCTAAGACTTAGTTTTGCTGGGTTAATAACCTGAGTTATTTGACTCTCATTTTTCTTTCCCAATCAATTTTTTAGACTGTCCCAGCATTTCTCCCAACTTTTTTTGTGAAAATGAGTTTCAAGCTAATGCATAACATTCCAAATTAGAATTTACATTGATATTAGTGCCAATGGCAAAAATGCCAATCTTTTTGCATTATCCAATTAATCCTAAATTGCATGATTTGTCATAATAAAATCATCTCCAGTGTTGACACTTTTGATTAGGGTCAACCATATAAGCAGTTAACCCTCATCTCCTTCTGGTATTAGTAAACCAACTGGTAACAAGAATTCTTGTTATGAGCCCCAAAGGACAGTAGTTCACACTAAATGTTATACCTGCTTTTCTCATTCCTCCTTATCAGGCCTGAAGGATGGTTATGATTATCATGGATATCTCACAATAAAAGAAAAAGTAGACGTGCTTCTTCTCATGAGAAACTCATAAACTTATGCAAAACATAACATTATTTGATGGCACCAAAACTGAAGGAGGGTAGTCTTAGATTAGATATTAGGAAGAAATTCTTTCCTGTGAGGGTGATGAGGCACTGGAACAGGTTGCCCAAAGAAGCTATGGATGCCCTATCCCTGGAAGTGTTCACGACCAGGTTGGATGGAACTTTAAGCAACCTGATCTAGTGGAAGGGGTCCCTGCCCATGACAGAGGGACTGGAACCAGATGATCTTTAAGATCCCTTCCAACCCAAACCATTCTATGTTTTTATAACTGAGGCTGAGGCAAATAAATAAGCTCTCAGTATAGCTCAGAAAGACTAATATATAGCATGATGGGATCAATAATTTTTTAAATTTAATTACTAAGCCAAATATTTTTTTATTTATATATGACAGCAAAAATAGCTGACAGAATGCTGGAAATCATCAGAGAAGGTATTCAGAATAAGGTAGGGGATGTTGTTTTACCACTATGTAATAGCTTGTAGCATCCACATCTTGGGTGCTGAATGCCATTCTGGTCTCTGCATATCAAGGACAGTGTGGAGAAGGTACTAAGAAAACAGCTGAGGTGATTAAGAGGATGTAGTAGTTGCCTTATGAAAAGAAACTATAAAGGCTGAACTGAAAAGCTGAATGCAGAACAACTTTTTAGCAAATTTCTTGGTATCAGAAATATAGGGAGATTGTTGAAGCTAGTGGGGGCCTGGTTTAAAACAGATGAAACAGTACTTTTTTTACTTCAAAGACAGGGAATTGCTGTATTTACTTACAGACTTAGTCTATGTACAGAGTAGTTTATGTATCAGTAGATTCAAAATAGATTAAATAAATTTCTGGACTTCAGGTCCAAATAGATCAAATTACTATAGAGCTATATAGAGTCAAACTTTTAACAACTCCAGATAGAGAGCATCCATAACTTCTCAGGGTTACCTGGTCCAGTGTTTGACCACCCTTGCATTGGAAGAGGTTTTTCTAATCTTTAATGGAAATTTTTCATGTTTCAGCTTGTGTCTGTTACCTCTGGTTGCACCACCTCTGAGAAGAAGGTGACTTCATCTTCTCAGTACTCTTCCATGAGGTAGCTGAACATAGCAGTAAGATGCCCCACTGATCTTTCTTTCTACAGGTAGAACAAATCCAGGTTTCTCATCCACTCCTTATACATCTTGTGCTCCAGCTCCCAACCATACTGATGGCCCTTCATTGGCCTTACTGCGGTATGTCCACTTTTTTCCATTGTTTATTTTAAAGAAATGTGTTGTAGTCATAGTATTTTGAACTGGTGTTTTTCTTTTTATACCTTTTTATAAAACTCATCTCAGTAAGTTTTTAAATCTGGAGAGACAATAATATCCTACTCATACCCAGCACTGAAGTACATGATATCTGGTCATATTCTGATATTCTAGAATTTGAGTTTTCAACTTGAGAGTTCTATAACTCTCCAAATATTCAAAGTGACATTGGAAAAATATTCTTCTTCCACCTTTAGAAATAATATCATAAACATTGTCAAAATTCATTAAGTTTAAAGGGCGGGAACGTCTAACCTCTGCATAAGGGAGAGAATGAAAGCTACATGCTCCAGAGTTTTAATGAGAATTCCACAGTTTACTTAAGCTGGTGGTTCCAGCAATGGAAAAATTCCAGATATTATTTGCCTCTCTCTTTTTACTTTTGAGGCAGAAATCCACTGTGTAGCTTGAACAATGAACTACCGATACTTCTGGGATGAAGGCTGCAGTAATGATGGTACAGTCAGTCCACTGAAGTCAGCAGAGAAAATGCATTTAATTGTCCCATGAAATCTAGGAACCGGATGTAGTTCCTAAGGTGGAAATCTGTTTTGTACATATCTAAAAGAATGTAGCAACTTGCAGGTTTTCCTCCCCCCAAACCAGCAAATAAAGTCTGATATCTGCTGTGTATTGATTTACTCCGCTGCTCCTAGACTGAATTGGGTAATAGCTTGCCATTAGCTCGCAGTTCATCATCTAGTGGCATCTAATCAATAGATCAAGTGGTAGCTGCAGTTAATCTTATTTCTACATATCAATGTACAGATCAGTACAGACTTTTGTTTCTTTCTCTTCATCCTCTTCAAGACTGATCCAAGAATTGCCGTTCTTGATGGCAGGATGGATCCAAAAACCTCCTGCACTCCCTCCTTCACATTCTGCGGTTTCCCCATAACCAGAATTGAGCAATTCACATTGCTATCAGAATTCAGATTTAATCTTAATCCAGGCTCAATCTTCTCTTTCTTCCATCCCTTCCTTCTTTTCTCATTTTAGACATACCATCAGCTCTTTCTGTACCTGATTGGCACATCAGGGAATTTCTGCCCCTGCTTCTTATCAGATGCCACTTGGTTTGCTCTGCCCAGCTCTTTTGTCGAGCACCTCCAGTCCTCTCTCTGATGGTTTCCCACAAACCTTTGCTTGAGCAGATTTTTGCCCTTCCTTTCATGAAAACACGTAGGCTTTCTCTTATAAGCATTTTTTTTCTGCACTGCTCTTTGATGTTCCTGACTTTCTCATTGAGCTACCTGTACAAGACTTAATCCATAGAATCATAAAATTGTAGAATGGTTTAGGTTGTAAGGGACCTGAAAGATCACTTAATTGCAACACCATTGACATGGGTGTGAATACACTTGCAGCCCAGAAAGCCAAATATGTCCTGGGCTGCATCAAAAGAGGTATGGGCAGCAGGCAAGGGACGTGATTCTGCTCCTCTGCTCTGGTGATATGCCACCTTGAATACTGTGTCCAGCTTGGGGGCCCCAGCACAGGAAAGACATGGACCTGTTGGAGCAATTCCAGAGGAGGCCACCAAGATGATTAGAGGGATGAAGCACTCTCCTATGAGGAAAGGCTGAGAGAATGCGATTGTTCAGCCTGGAGAAGAGAAGGCTTCAGGGTGAACTAATTATGGCCTTCTAGTACCTGAAGAGAGTCTACAAGTAAGATGGAGAGAAACTTTTTATAAAAGCACATAGTGATGGCAAAAGTGGGAATATCTCCTATGGTTCAATAATTTTGTTTATTTTTCTAATGCTGTGTGTAAATTAACTGGTGCACGTGGTACAGCAGCACCCCTGCAGTCACACTACCCTGAAGGTTCAGTTCATGGATAGATCTGACTCATGTATTCTGGTTTTCACTCCAGGGAAAACAGGGGATGTCAGGGTGAAGGAGCTACTGCGTGTGCCTGCCTTTTGCCCAAGTCCAAATTTCTGGAGCACATATTACAACCCAAGGAGACTGGCAGTACTCCAAGGTGTCCCAGCTTGGACACAGCCTAAAAGACCAGAAAACCCAGGGATTATGTTATTTTGTTTTTGTTACTTATCTGTACTTGGACCCAATTCAGACAAAATAGGAGGAAAACAGAGCTGTGTTGTGTTACCTGCTTTGCAAGTCACTGCTTTTAGTAACGATACATTCAGATGTGTTACACAAAGCAAAGAAATAATGTTCCTAGAAATAACTGTGAGACTTCTCATTGAGAATATAAATGAAAATAGAAACAAATCAAAATGAAAAAGACATATCTGATTTAAATTTGACATTTACGAATCATCAGCTTCAGATTTACATTTGTCAGGTCTGTATAGATACAACAGAAAAAAAGAATCTTTCACTGTGGAGAAATTGAGGCTAAAAAGTATTATAAAAAATCCATATGAGTCACATAAAATGGCATTTGGACCTACAAGTGTGTAGTGTGGGCAAATTAACTGAGGACATGTGGCACAGGTTTTGAAATGACAGAAAAAGATGAGATGAGAGGGATGCAGTGAAAAGAAGGAACTGAACAGCAATTGTTGTGCTTGCTTTGGAATGGGCTGCTAGCTAGTGAGAAAAATAATGGATACAGCTTGATGAATTACTGAGTTTCATATGATTTTTGCAGCTGGGGTAGTGACATAAACCACTTGTCACCAGGGTTCTTTTCCTTGATTTATAACCCGTTCACCCATCCATCTCCAAACACCACTTTCTTTATAGTGTACGCTTCTAAAATTTTGGCCCTCAAAACTGGAGAAGTCATTGGAACAATAAAGAAAACGATAGAGTTCTTTCAAGAACTAATAGTTTTGTTATCTTGTGTGAGTCAGCTTGTGTGGGAGTTGAAGATCTTTGTTGCACATTTGTTAACTCTGCGCAGCTAGTGAAGTTTAGTGTTTAAATGAATGCCTCTGAAAGTTGTCTCCTCCAACTAAATCAATTTATTTCAAGTCTTTGCAACAAATCTGTTCCTACAGTCTCTTTGGTATTGGGTTAAATTCTTCAGTGTAAAATGAATTGCTTATCAGATTTTGCATATTATGAAAGCTGTACCCACAATGTTTCCAGGCTTGAGAATATTAATTGGTGGAATTTAAAGATGAATACAGATGGTAAACCTATTAATAAATGATGGGTAGGGAAGTACACACAAATTCTTAGAAAAATATTATATGTGGAGTGTATGGTGTAGTTTAAGATGAACATGATTTTCATCCCCAAGGAATTTTTATATATACTTGCAAATTAATTATACTTGCAAATATGTATGTAAAAGAAAAGGACAACTCTGCAGCATGATGGAATTGCTCACTTTTAGTGAAACATAGAAATAGTCTCTCTAAGACAGAATATTAAACAACAGGTAGAGTGAACATCTCTTGGCTGAGGATAAGGAAAAAAAATTAAATCAAACACAGCGTCTCTATCCAGTGGCACACTGTGAAGAGGCAGTCCTGTAACACCCATGTGAGTACTGTCACAGATGTGCATGTGCTTTGCAAGGGTTTACAGGCTGTGATAGTGCTACATTTTATGAGAATACCACAAGTACCAGAACCACTGACTGACCTCAGGCAATGCCACAGCCCTGTTTGGTTGTGACCTTGGCCCTGGCTGGGGTGCATGTGAGCGACTGGGGCTGTCAGAAGCTGATGGCAAAATGCCATTTAAAGAAGTCCACTTTGCAGCAGGATATGTATGTTTTGTCCAGGGAAAATAAAAAGCTGCTGTGTTACTGTGGTGGTGTAAAAGTGTGTAGAGCCTCCTGGCATCTACACCACAGCTTTAAGAGAAGAGTACCTTGTGGGCAACCTGGGATAGGATCCAACCCATATTGCTCTCCTCACAGTACTGGGGACTATTAAAAGTTACACAGTGACTTGTAATTTTGTGATGCAGACAATAATAAGGACTTGAGTTTAGCTGCTAAAAAAGAAGCCTCTCTGTACAGAAATGTCCTGCAGAAGTTAATCTGGGAGATTAAATGAATAAATTCAAACTAGTCAAATAGAAGATTTATAAAAATTATTCTAAACCCCACAAAATGTGTTAGGCAGTGATACTAGCAGTGAAAAAATCTGCAGAATCAGCTAAACTGTCTATAAACTACACTCTGTTTAACTGCATCACTGTTGTTCCAGTAAGAGAAATTGCAGGTGGAAGTAAATACTAACATGCTATGAATGATAAATGGTTCCTAGCCTTTTCCAAGTATCTTTCTAGTATTTCATTTAGCTGGGGAAATGGTATCTACTGCTTTAATTGCAGTCACTCTTCTGAAGCTGCTGTTGTCTGACCTAACTTCTGCAGTCTTTGTCTTAACCTGACGGTCAAAAATGTTTTCAGCTGAGCCCTGACTGAAGTTACAGCTTTGTAAACAGCTTAAGTAAAGACTGTACTTATGTGCATTGGCTAACCAAACTCACTGCCAACTTCCCAGACCTGCAGTCTTGCCCATAGGTGATAAGGATTTAAGAGAAAGCTTTCATTTCATTCACATTTTTAAAAGCATTTAGGATATAATAGGCTCCTTACAAAACAAGAATATGTCCTTGTCCTAAGAGCTGCATTCATGCTGACACAGATGCCCATCATATGCTAGAAAGTTGATAACAGGGAATGCATGAAAAGAAAGAGAATAATAATGATAATGCAGTAACATGGGTATGCACTGAGATACCAACACAGCAGTTCAGCTTCTTTTCATTACCTCTCTTGCCTGAGATTTCTCAAAGGAAAAATAATGAAACTGTACAAGGACCTGGATGGATGAGGGGAGAGCAGTGGATATTGTCTACCTCAACTTCAGCAAACTTTTGACACTGTCTCTCACAACATCCTCGTAGGCAAACTCAGGAAGTGGGTACTGGACAAGTGGACAGTGACGTGGATTGAGAATTGGCTGAACAGCAGATCCCAGAGGGTTGTGATCAGTGGCACAGGGTCTGGTTGGAGGCCTGTCACTAGTGGTGTCCCACAAGGTTCCGTACTATGCCCAGTATTTAACTTATTCATCAATTACCTTGATGAAGGGCAAATACCTCCTCAGCAGGTTTGTTGGTGACTCAAAACTCAGATGAGCGGCCAATACTTCAGAGGGAATAAACCCATACACCAGTACAGGCTGGGGACTGACCTGCTGTGAAGCAGCTCTTCAGAAAAGGACCTGTGGGTCCTGTAGGATAGCAAACTGTCCACGAGCCAGAAGCGTGCCCTTGTGGCCAAGGCCAGTGGTATTCTGGGATGCATTAGGAAGAGCATTGCCAGCAGAGTGAGATCCTGCCCCTCTATTCAGCCCTGGTGAGGTTGCAACTGGAGTGCTCTGTTCAGCTCTGGGCTCCCCAGTACAAGACAGACAGGTTTCTCCTAGAGTGGATTAAGTAGAAGGCAACAAAGATGATAGAGAGATTGGAGCATCTCTCTTATGAGAAAAGGCTGAGAGTTGGGTCTGTTCAGCCTCGAGAAGAGGAGACTGAGAGAGGACCTTATAAATGCCTGCAAGTATGGAAAGGGGGGAGCTGTCAAGAAGATGGAGGCAGGTTCCTCTGGGCAGTGCCAAGTGATAGAACAAGAGGCAACAAGCAGAAACTGATGCACAGAAAGTTCCACCTGAACATGAGGAAGAACTTCTTTACTGTGTGGGTGACCACGTACTGGAACAGATTGTCCAGAGAGGTTGTGGAGTCTCCCTCACTGGAGATATTAAAGAACTGTCTGGACGCAATCCTGTGCCATGTGCTCTAGGATGACCTTGATAAAGCAGGGAGTTTGGACTAGATGAACCTCTGTGGTCCCTTCCAACCTTACTCATTCTGTGATTTTGTGAACTTTTGGTATTGACTTGAGGGGGAGGGAGTTGATGGATAGAGGGAAGATTGGAGGGAAAACACCCTTCATGCTATGAAATTACAGAAAAACAGATAAATATAAGTTAAATTTGACATATATTTCTTTCATCATTAGTGTCAGTGTGTAAATTTCCATGTATATTAAAAATGTAGAACAAAGTTCTTATGGCACTTCAGTTACCAAGCTCCTATTGACATAACTGCAGCCTAAATTTTACTCATTTTCTTCACTGGTATAAAATCTCTTGATCAAATCCAAATCACCTTTTTAAGACTCTGGTATAATCTCGCAGGAATTCTTTCAGTAGTTCAGGGCTTTGGTTTGTACTGCTTTATGATCAGTCTTTTGTATTTCCTGTACCTAATTATGCATTTTAATGAGACTTGCCTCTGTAACTTTCATCTCCCAAAGAGATGATAATTTTCACTTAGAATAATTTAAGAATTCTTTCAGATGATTAGCATCTTTGGAATATGTAATTTATTTTACTCTGGCAGTTGGAAAGGCCATACTAGCAATTTATACCTGTTGTAGCCTCAAAACCTGAGTTTAACCAAGCCAATATTCAGTCACACTTTTAGACAATATGTGGATATGTACCTGCGAATATCCTTTCACACTGACTAAATTTGGGGTTGGATTGATAGATGCTAGTAAAAACAAAAAGATTCAAGTTAAGTTTATGTGGATCTGACAGCATCCACAATACACATTTGTAGTGATTCCAGTTTTTACATCGGTTTAAGTTTTACTGCTGAAATGTGCTTCAAGACCTTCAGCTTTTTCCAGTTTACACACAGAAGATAAACTTCCAGCCCCATGCCTGCAGTAGGTCTGGTTCATATGGGTGTTACCACTCACAGTCTCCATTGACCAAGGTGGATGCTCCCAAGATACCAGCGGCAAAAGGTGAGGGCAACAAGCAACCATCTCAGCCCTTCCAGTTCATTTCCAGCACAGCTGTCCTTGCAGAAAATTTCATGTTGCAGGAATGGGAGTCATTTGGGAGCTTTTGATTGCAAAGAAAAATCTTAAAAAAAATTGAAGCAGCCTGAGACTTGCCCAGGTGGATGTTTAAAATTTACAGGTGGAGGTTGGAGTGAAGGTTTGAAGGCGGCCCAATTACGTCAAGTTACTCAACAATGTCCAGTTAAGTTTCGAACAGCTCCAAAGATGAAGGATCCATAAACCCTTGGGGCAACCTGGTCCAATGGTTGACTGCCCTTGTAATGGAAGAGGTTATCCTAATACTTAATGGGAATTTTTCATGTTCCAACTTGTGCTTGCTGCCTTTCATCACATCTCCATTCATCTGAGAAGAGAGTTACTAGATCTTCTCTAGTACCCTCCCATCAGATAGCTGAATATAGAAGTAATATGCCCCACTAAAACCTCTTAGTCCAGGAAGATTGAAGTCAAGTTTCTCATCCTGTTCTTATGTGTCTCGTGCTTTAGCCCCAACTGTATTGATGGGCCTTTACTGGCTTTGCTGCGCTATATCCTTGTTTTTCTTGGACTGGAAACCCCTACTGAGCACAGTTGTCCAGATATGATCTCATCAGTGCCAAACAGAAGAACAACAACTTGATTCAACCTGCTGTCTATTATCGGGGGTGCAGCTGTAAACCCCCTAAGGTGAGGCCATGAAAAGATCCACTTTGCACAGAAATCACACAACGTGAAGACAAAATGAATCTATTTAAGGATGGGCTAGCTTTTATCTGGTAGAACATGGAATGCATGGAATTTGGGAGGAATCGTGCCAGGGGAATATCCATACATGGGAATTGGGCTGGAATATATCCAAATATGGGTGAGGAGAGATACAAAAATGAGGGAAAGCTATAAATTTTAACTAACAAGAACCAATAGGCAAAGGGTTTACAATCAGCGAATAGGAAAGGGGCTAACATTAGCTTAAACTGCAGATTACATACAAAGTAAGATTTTTTCTAACAACATTGTTAATAAATTGAATAAACACAACACTTGTATAATATGAAAAGGCAGTCTCTGAGGTAGGAAGTTATTTGTTGTCCAGTGATCCAGCTGTATATTAAAGCTGTCTTTTCTTCAGTTCTCTTTCTCTTCAGATGTTCTTTTCCACCACATATAAACCTCTTGTGGAGTATTCCCAACAGTCTATATTCCTGCTAGACGTGTTGGTGGTGTTGATGGTGTTTGCTGTACAGCTTACCAAGACACTGAAGTCCTTTTTGGCAAAGCTTGTACATTTTCATAGTGTTATTACATATGCATTGTAAGATTTGGCATTTGGCTTCTGTGAACTTCGTAAGATTCCTGCCAGCCCTTTTCTCAAACCTGCTGAAGTCTCTGCATAGCAGACATCAACCTGCATCAGATCAACTGTTCCACTCAGTTTAATCTCATCTTTGTATTTTCTGAAAGTGCCTTCTAGGCCTTTTATAAACAGTATTGGCCCCAGAATCAATCCTCAAAGGTTGCCCCTCGTAATGAGCTGCTGGTTGGGCTTTGTGCCACTGATCACAACCCTTTTAGCCAGGCAGTCCAGACTATTTTCTCTTCATCATCCACTTATTCAGCCAATGTCTCAGCAACTTAGCCACAGATGATCATAAGAAAGAACTATTTAACATAAATATATAAAGTATCTTACTTCTTTCTTCTTGCCCACCGTGCCAATCATTTCATCATACAAAGCTATGATGTTAGTCAGGCAGAATTGACCTGTGGTAAATCCATGCTGACTGTTCCTAGTCATGTTCTTTTTTCCCATGTTTTTAAACATATGTTTACATATTTGAATTGTTTCCTTGTGTTGTCTGGAGTACATACTAATTAAAGACTCATTTTTTTCCCATCATTAAATGAGATATAGTGAATCACTATGCAGTGACATTAGCCCAATCAACAAGAAACTTTTAAGTATATCAGGAACAGCAAACCTATAAAGGGAGTCATGGTTTTTGACAGCTTTTGAAGAATTAAACAAATGGTTATGACAGATGCACAAGCTGCCAAAAACCTGAATAATTTCTTTATTTAGGTCCCCATTTCAGAAGGTGTCAGGATGTTCACTATGTTGATCTTACTTGTGTCAGATAAAGATGGAATTATGCCAGGGAACAATTTTTCAAAGAAAGAGGTAAAATACCTCCAGGACTCTGTGAGAGAACATCCAGGAAATGCAAAGGTACCCAGTAATGAGGATATTGGTTAAAGCTTCCAGCATTGACACGACTTGGATTGAAACTACCACTGATTAAAACCACCACACAAAGAAAGAGAAGAGTAGCAAATCTGGGGATAATCCTAGAAAAATCAATCAAACTTATAATAGTTGAACTGGATGAAATGCTAGCTCGAAATAGTATGAAGAATCCAGATGACATGATATGACAGACCATGAATGATGGTTATATAAAGGAAAATCTTGCATCTGGAGAGCAAGAATCTTTTAAATACTTCAACAGAAAAACAGATAAACAGAATTCATAGCCACAACTTTCTTAGATTTTAAAAGGCATTGATATCTCTTGAAGTATTGAAGAAGTAAAGAGTAGCCAGCACAAGCAACAGTTAACATAATTAATTTATGGTTGAATCTTCCTCCCCCTCTCCTAAGGAAGAAGAATAGCTGTTGCCATTGAATTATCTTAGGCTCCATAAGCAAAACAGAAGATAAGGAAAGCCAAAAAAAGCCTCCTTAGAAAGATAAAGAAAGGAATGCAACCACTGAGGGAGGAAAAGTGACTCTGCTGAGGTAAGCAGAGGCATTACAAGCTTTAAGCAATGCACTGGAAGAAATTTGTAAAAGGTGACCAGAACAGAGAACTTGTGAATGCTTTGAACTTGTGAGTGCTTTGAACTTAAAGGAGTGAATCTGCATGATCTCTGCTGTAGACCATCTCCAGATTCTCAAGACTCCCAGGACATCTGGCCAACAGACTGGTGAGAGTTTATTAACAGAGGTTACATATCACCACTCAGCTCTGCATAGTTGTATATGTTCCAGTAAAGCTTGCCTGTTAGAGAATGGGCTTTTTAATCTCAGCTGTTGACCGTCCACTACACACATTTATCACTTTGGCATCAGATTTGGCATTTCTGGGTGGGCTTGAAGGTTAAGTGAAGTGAGAAAGATAAGCTTCCACACAGGGATAGAGGTTTGAAGGATCACAGTTTCCTTCTCTGAAAGTAAGGAAGGTGCAAGTGCCAAGATAATTTTGTTTTGAACTAGGAACAGTTATCTCCTTTACATTACTGCAAAATAGATTGAAAATAACTGGAAGTTAGGAATTCATGTTTCAAATGTATATTCCTCCTACTCAGTCACCATGGTATGTCAGGAGGCACACTTGTGACACACCTGGTGATGCATCTGCTGTCAGGAAAGGCTGATAAGAGTCATGCATCAAACCCTGGGCTAACCAAGTGGCCACTTCCTCAGCTGAACAAAGGGGTCACAAGAAGAGGTCAGAATCTGTCTCCATCTCTGTCGCTGTCTTTGATTTGGTAATAGATGAAGAAAAAGCAGTGGAAGGTCATGAGGGCTTTCTGCCTAAACCAAAACCACAGAAACTACTCTTTTTGGATGACACTGTTAAAGTAACAGAGCTAAAAAACTAGAGGGTATGTTGGTTGGTTTGTTGCTGGGACAGATTACAATGGAGGGGGAATAGCTCATGTGGGGTATGTGATGGTAAGTACTAGCAAAATGATCCAGGGAAAGTTGTGGTTGCTTTATGCTGAGGCTGGCAGCATTAAAAGACACCTTGGTGGATGAGCCATTGCTAGGATCCTGTTTCAGATTGTGCAGTGGGGAACTGGCTCTTTATCAGGAGCAAAAGAACATGCAACCAGCAGAGAGTACTTCTCCTTTAGCTTCAGCATGCAGGGCTATAAGTCTTTAGAAGGTGACCTGCTTCATTGTCTCAGGTAAGAAGGACAGAGAGTTTAGACAAGATAATATTACAAGCACCAGATCTAATCCTTTGTGATTTAGTGAAAGAAGAGGGAATTTTGAGATTGAAAGTGGTATGGTGTTACAAGTCTGTGGACTTAGATAAAAACTTGACAGTGCCTGAACACACACAAATCAGGTTGAATTGGGGAAATTCAGGAATAAAAAAAGCCTTGCCAAGATTAAAGAGTGGTGCATGATGGTCTAAGATTAGAGAAGATGTAGAGGTGTGTGTTAGGAACATAACTTATATGACACCAGTCACATACAGAAGTAATAAAGTCACTAGAGATTGTCTAGGCTATGAAGCAGGTTGTGAAATGGACCCTTCTTATCCCAAACTTATAACAGTTTCACCAATTGACTGAAGTATTTCCAACTCACAGGAAGAACGCCAGCACAGCTGCTCAGACACTGATAGGACAGATGTTTCTCTGACAGAATCTGGCTATGACTTGGGCCTGTGTGTCACAGAAAAAAATTATAAATGATTGTGTCTGGCATTAGAATTTGCATAAAGGCTTTGCATTGCTGGACATCCCCAGGGAGAACTGCTGAATACTGAAGACGGCTTCGAAAGAAGTTGTAAAATGTCAAGGGAAAGCCTGAGAAATGAACGTCCCAATAATCCTAATGCTGCAATGAGGAACTACTTCATCTCCTGGAATAGAAGAGACTTGAGGACACTCCATTTGTGATTAGAAGTGTGGCTGCCAAATAAATTACAAACATATGGTCCAACAGACAGATGGATTCAAGGCATGTTAAAGACAGTGTCAGCTACAAACCACCAGGTAGTCAGGCATACATTAGAAGCAAATATTCAAAAGATGGATAAAGTAATATGTATGTTGCACCTGGTAAAATGAAATATTGGAGACTGAGTAACAGAGAACCAAAGGAAAAAAACACATGCTGAGACTTCAGGAGATGAGACTTAGAAATGTCAACTTGGTCAGCCCCACCAGCTAAATCTAAAATGGGGAAGAAAGAAATGTTCTATTTTTCAAATTCAAATGTATGGAAAAGGTCACAAAGCTGAGGATTTGACTCTCATTTTGCAGAAAAATGAAAATTTAGCCTGATGGGGACAGAGAAAATGATAAACCTCACAGCATCTCTGGCCTTGTTTGAACAAAAGTGCTTTCATATTTGGGGTTTCAGGGTTTCCTTTGGTTGTTGGTAGATGTATAGCACTGAGTATACAATGCACATGACTAAACTTACACACCTGTGAGAAGTTTAGTGGGAGAGGTAACAGTTCCCAGTTGGAAAGACATTCTGAAAAAGCAGTCAGAATCCAGCACATATTTAAATAAAAGACAGATGAAGAGTCACACAGATTGACCAAGGTATGAAAGCTACATGAAAAGATATTGGAAATATGAAAATAAAATCAAAAAAGTTGCTAAACTTATTCAATATTTAACATTCAGGCTACATGATACATCTTTTCTGTCCACCCTAGACACAGGAGAGTTGACTTGGCTTCACAGCTGCTTTATATATGAAATCTGGTTGATCTGACTTGCTGGCTGTGGCACTGAGAGGAGCAGGAAACAGGGAACTCAGGTAAGTCAGTAGCATGAATGCCAGAGACCCCACAGTGTTGTACAAGATCTTTAAGTCCTCCTAACTGAAAAAAGCCAAGCCATAGTACTGGAACAGTGATTCATAGGAGATATGTTGCCTGTCTGGAAAAAAATCAAAACAAACCCACAAATGAAAAGATCTAATGTTGTTGAAATTATTGAAAGCAAAAAAAGCCCCAACAAAACAAACTCCCCTGTTCTTGGTTGCATACCACACTTGCAGCAGATATGCTGAGATGGAGACAGTCTTCCCCACTGAGATCACAAGAACTGTGTTGGATTCAGCTGTGGTAAAGAGTGGCAAATACAGACTTGATGGAAACTGTTCACTTTTATCCAGGATCAAGTTCTCAGTTAAGTAATTGCCTGGTGTGTCATTTTAAGAACACTCTGTAGAAGTATAAGAAAAAGACATTAGCTTAAGTATGAAAAGGATGTGTGTGAAAAAGATGTGTGTGGAAAGAATGTGTTTCAGAACAATGTGTGAATCTGATTTAATTAATAACAATGCCAATCAAACTGTGCTCACTGACTCCAATCTAGCTGTTATTGGATGCTGTCCTTTTTTTTGTATAAACCAAAACTGTGTTTTCCAGTTGATAAGTGATTAAATGCTGTACTCGGTATCAGAATACAGTCCCAAATGCAACTCATATGAAAGTACCTCATGTAAAAAAAATATTCAACATGCAAATTTTCAATAACTATTACAAATACTATGGAAGCAGCCAGACTGGCCTTGATAGTTGTTAATCACAGTAGCAGATACTGGAATGAATTAGAAGAAAGAAAAATATCAGTGGTGTGGGTTTTGTGTGGCTAGTCACCTCCAGCTACTGGAATCTTAAATGCCTCTCTCTTGGCCACCAAGAAGTGTTGGCTCAATTACTGGGCACCACCTAGTAAACCTTAAATGGCACACACACATGCCATGCCAATCCTTGGTACTGATAATAGTCTGATTTGTTTACAGGATGGTCTTCAAAGGTGAGACAAACAGGTGGTAGTTGACATGTGTTGCAGTTAGCATTATAACTTTATTCTTGAGCACTTCTCTCTTGCAAAGTCAGGCATAGCTTCTGGCATGTGCTGATAGGTGACACAGGGAATAGAGCAGGAAATCTGGGGAAAATGTCCTCAGAAAGATAGAGAAAGTAATGTAACAGCTGAGAGAGGAAAAGAATGCTAAAGCATTTTTTAAAAAGAGAGCCTCAAAAAAAGAAATGGGAAGAAAGTGAAAAGATCCAGAAGAAAGAAACAGTGAACAATTTGAACTTAAAGGAGCCGAATCCACGTGGGCCCCTGCGGGTAACCACTGCCAGGCCCCCAAGACTGAGGATGTTTGAATAAGAGATTGGTGAGATCTGCTATAAAACAGTGCTTGGCTTTGTATAGTTGTAGATGTATCTTGTGAAATTAATCTGTCTCTATCTGAGATGTGTAGTGCCCACTATGCAGATTTACCATTTTAGCAACAAGAGCTGTTTCTGCTCTCAAAGCCTCTTAAGTCTCTGGAAGAATACAAGGACAAAAGAGACTAATTCATATCAGAACCTGTGCTGCATCAGCTTTTCTAACTTCTGTGAAGTAGAGAAGGTATTGAAAGTGTCATGAGTTTCCCACACAGGATGTGTTCATTGCAACTGGTGAACAGAGAGTTTATGGAGTTTATGCCAATGAAGTACTTGTTAACTTACTGGATGCACACATTAATTATTGCATTCTCTTGTATTTAATTCTTTTCTGTCTGCTATCAGTTTCACAGTCTGAATGACTCTTGGGTTATGCCCCCAAGATATTATATCCATACATTTTTCTCTTTGTTTAATTCATTAACTTTCTGTTTTGCCTTTTAGACTAATTTCTTCCCGAGATTGTTCCAGTGAGAGTTTTCTGCAAGTTTTGTCTTTGAAAGGTAATTTAGGGCTTTCATAGTGAAAATTCAGTCTCATTGCAAAAAAAGCTTTGTTATATAAGAACAAAAAATGGCTGATATGCTAAACCTTTTTTCCCCCCACTTTGGTTATTAAACAAGTCTTCTGGGGCTTATATAAGTTCAGAGATTCTTGAACTTCTGCCAGAACCCTGGTACACTTCCAGAGGGTATATATAACTCTTTAATGCCTACAATGCAGCTGGATATGTTGGGTTTACACATACCCAGAGCCTAATGCACATTGTCTGCTCCAAAACCGATTTGTTCTTTTGCCATAACTCTTCCTAGATTGTTATACGATAAAGAGCCAGGTGCCAACAATCTTAGCAATGATGCCCCAGCTAAATCTGCTTTAGATTAAAGTGCACCTGCTAGAAATATTTCCCAGGACACGCAATCATTTAGTCTACAAATTCAAATAATACTTATTCTCTTGGTTAAATTACACCTAGCAGTTTAGTCAGATACATAAAGAAAAGTTAGTTGAATATGCAAAAAAATGAATAAATTTGAGTCTCTGATCACTGATACAGATTTTACAGCCCTGGAGCACTGTGAATTCCAGTTGAATTACTACAGATTTATACCACTTAAGCATGAAAAGGTTTGGAATCCCTTGTAAGGATTTTTTATTATTATTTGGAAAAATATTTACGAATAAATGTTCTCCTGCTGTTTTATTGAATCACGTGGAGAAGTAACGGGTATGTGGCTTCTGTGCCTATCCCAAACCCTAGATTTCAGATTTTGGGGCTGGAAAACTTTCTAACCATGAACTGTTTCACAGCTAATCGAGTAAAAGGCTGTCTGTGCTGCAGGGAAATTTTATTGCCTTTTATAGATACAGAATTTCCCCACTGACTTTGCTGAGTAACAACACAGGGTACCAAGTCACCTTTTGTAAGAGCTTTAGTTGAATACTTACAACATAGGCTTGGAGTATAGCATTTAAAGTCTAAATGCTTCTTCCTGTGACCTGGTGTAAATCAGATGTTACTCCTCAGAAATCACCCTCTTGAGAAGCCTGTTTCTTTCCACTGAATATGATAGGTGCTAAACTGAGTTTAGGTGGTAAAAGTACACACTGTGTTAAAAATGGCTGGGGCTGTAGGTGCTTTAGAGAATTTAAGGAGTACAGAGGACTTTGTTTGCAGATCTGTTCAAATCTGTATTCTGGATGACTGAAAGTTGTTATTGTCACATAGCCATGAAAGATTAGATCATCTTTTGTGATTTCCTGCACAGTCTTATGCTAACAAGAGTCGCCTAGCTAGGACTCCTGTTGGGATGCCTGGGAAGAAAGTTGGGCTGGGTGGCAGACCAGGCCCCCAAGATTCTTAAATCTTATTGCCACGGTGATGTCTGTGATTAAAAGTATATTTATAGATTGCTATGGGGAACCTTTCTCTGCCTTAGCTCACGTTGTAGAGGAAGGTTGCACCCCTGTCAGAGGGCAGTTGTTTTCTATCTGAATTTGATGGTTTTGCTTTCCAAATGAAATCCAGTTTGATGCTGTATGCACAGTAGGTAACAATAGGTCTTCTTGAATGGTCTTAAGTTATCTAATGGCATAACTAGGAATTTTAATTCCAAAGATTATCCCAGTCCAACATCAGATAATTTTGAAGTTTCTTTTTTCAAACCATTACAGAGTCTCTGATCGTTTTATTATATTATGAGTAAAGCTTCTGTGTGAGGATGTACAGGAGACCAGAAGTGAAGCATTACTGAGGTGAGAAAGAAAGAGAGTAAGCCAGGAATGAAAAAGGGTATAGTCTGGCTGGAAAGTAAGTGTTGAGTGGTCTAGGTATCTACACAGTGCAGATGGGACTGATATATTGTAAGCTTTTGTACACATCAAGAACTATTCAAGATTACAAAGTTTACTGCTATACGATTTTTTTCTGTGGGTACTGTTAGCAAAATTCCCAGATGGGTTGGAGAGAAGTAGATTTGCTCAGAGAGATGGATGCACGATGGACATGGGCTGAAAATTTTAAGGGAAAAACTGGGAGGACAGATGGCTCAGTGAGTGGCACAGTGCTGCCTGAGAGACTAATACTTGGAAGGTTGTCAGTGACTAAGAGTTAAAAGAACGAAGCTAAGTGCAATATGATGTTTTTTTGGCAAATTTGTCACACTATTTCAGGCCTAAGCCTGGGAGACCTCAGCACTGTAGATCAGAACAAGTGCTAGTTAACAGATCCTGCCTTTCACTAAGCAGAGCAATGCAGAATTCATCCATTTCTTGTCTCCTGAGCCTGAACACCAAACAGGTGACTGCAGTGATGTCTTTTGTTAGCTGTTACAGCAGATACAGGCTTTAGACAGTAGCTGTGGTGCACATGATGAGTCCAGATAAGGGTCATGGGTAAAAGAGAGGTGATGAGGGAAAGCAGCTGGGTATTATTACACAATTTTTCTCATAAAATAAAGCTCATATACGTGCAATCTATTTGACTGATCATTTAATCTGAGTCTTGTTGTATGATTTAACTTAGAGAGCAGAAGAACAAGCAGAAATTAAACAGGAACAGGAAAAATTAAAAGGGAAACAGCACAAACAATTCAAGATGCAGGTCTAGCATTTTTACTGCAAAGTGAAGCAAATGAAATGCCAGTCTGGACTTTTGAAAGGCTTCAGAGACTTCCCAAAGTTACAGGAAGGCAGAATTTTGATTAATGTAATGGGATTCATTATAATGTGATTGTTGGGAAGCATTGCTGGGTTTGCTTAAGTGTAGAATAGTTAGAGAGGATGTATATAAGAGCTGAAAGTGAGCAGTATTCAAGCAGTGACATAGGATGGGTATTTGGCTATCAAAATTTGTTAGGATTGTCCAGATTTTCCAAATGCTGTCTGTGACTAAAAGGAAAACAAGGAGGAAAAATATTTTACAACCAGTTTTAGCAGATGCCATTAGAATGATTTTACCAGTAAAATCACTGAAACTAGAAGCATCTGCTTGGAAAGTGAAATACATTTGGAATGACAGAGTTAGTTTTTATTAATGCATCAGCTAGAAGGTGAAGTTAGCATGGCTGAGGGTTAGGAAGAGGAAAGACAAAACAAAGGGAAGAAAAGATGGCTATTTTACATCAATAGGGTGGAGTGAAATTGCAGTAGGATATTATTTAAGGAAAATAAAAAAACAACCCATAGATTACATTCTAATGTTGGCTCATTTCAGAATTCTGTTACCAAAACCAAAATTTAATCTCTTTAAACTACTGTTTTTCATTCCAGTCCATAGGCAAGGAAACAAAAGAATTTACATTAGCTACTCACTTGTTGAAAGTAGAATGCAACTGCAACAACTAAGGTAAATGCAACCAAAATGGGAACTTAATTGTGCAGGAACATTATTTATATTTATTCCTTTGTTAAAAATACTTTAAGTATACGACAGAGTCAATATCAAAAGCTACTGAGAAAATTAGGAGGTTGTGGATCTGTTTCTGTACACAAATCTGCCCCTTTGGTTGTCACCATGCTTTAGGGCAGTCTAGACACCACAGAAATCTCTCAAACATTACTTGGCCCAACAGGAAACATGGAAAAGGTAAATTCTTGCTGTTTGAACAGTGTTTGCTGCTTGAACGTCCATCTCTGTATTGTCTAGGAAAAATAGGTTGGATAGAAAACACCTATGGACAGAGGCACAACCTGAGCCACAGGCTGATAAGTGGACATTGGGGGCTGGATTATTGATAATGGTAAGTGACATAAAGTAAGGGATATAGATAATTTCAGGAGAGTGCTTGGTGGGACAGAGGAAAGTTAAATCTCACATTGAAGGTGTAATGATGTTGAACAAATACAGAGCATGAGGTATTGTGAAGATACCTGTCATTCTTGTGCTTAGAAAGGCAACATCTCCTGAAATATTCTCACTTGGATCAGCTATTTATTAAGTGTGGTGTGTACAGTTTGAGAAATACACTGTGAGAATTACTTTTGTACTTCATAAGCTCATTCCCTTCTTGTTCACTAACCTGTTGTCATCACTACAAGCTCCGGCCTAGACCTCTCAGTCATAGTTGGAGAGGTTTGTAGTTCTCACAACAGGGAAGGAGGTCAGGTTTTTAGTTCCCAGCAATCTTCTCTTGTTCTTAAATATTTTTGTTATTCTTGTGTGAAAAAGCAAAATTATCTTTCTGCTCCTCTATCCTTGACTAAACTTGTTACTTTTGGTGGAGTGTACATACCATCAGTGGTAACAGGCAAAGAAAGTTCAACACTTGTGTTACTCAAATTTCTTTTGTAAACAAAAAGAAAAAATTGCTGTTTGAAAAATGGACTAGTACCAAAATGCTAAAAAATCTCAGTCATGAGACAACGAAACATTCCGTTTTCAGCTGTATTGAAAGTCCTGGATGGTGAAACTAATTTCAGGTTACTCTAGATTTTCACTAGTGCAAGGCAGAGCAAAATCTAACATATTTGTTAAATCACTTGCTTTCCTTATGATATCAAAATGTGAAGAGAAAAATGCTCTGTTTTTCTGGTCTTAGATATTCCTGATTGTGCAGGATTCTGCATATCGACCTGGAGCTTAAACTGTGGCAGTTGCAGATTTGTGCATCTTATTTGGATTTAGATTTAGTTTTTGTTGTTGAATTGAACTAAATATTATTAAAATATTGTATTGTTATGTGTATAACAATGGTTTTTAAAGTTATTTTGCACTTCTGAACTGAGAGCTACCTAGCATTTCAAACAAAACTATGATTGTAAGTTCCTGTTTATATAAAACTGAGATATAAACAGAAAATAAAATAAAACACTTATTTTTCTTGAAATATCTGCATTTTTTAAAGCTCATATCTAAAAAACATTTCCAAGGCCAGTGATAAATTGAGGATATTCAGTGTTATAAGAGATTAGTTCTTTTAGTTGCATAGCTGTTCCTCCAAAAACTTTTCAAAGTTTCACAATAAACTCCATCAAGAGGCCTTTCTATTAAAATCTAATGCATTCTGTCACATCTTTTGCCCAAAGACTGAGAACTTGGCTAACTATAGCTGGAGGCAGGGCAGCAGAAGACATGTACAGTGACTGTAAGTGAAAGTGAATGACTGGTCACTGCCCGGGCTTAGGACAGGCAGGAAGGCTCAGCCCAGGCTGAGGCATGCTAGCAGGGTTGTCTTGTTCCCTGAAGGTGTCCTTTGTGACCCCTCTCCTTTCCTCTCCCTTTTCCTGGGGCAAGAGGCCCTGGCAGGCAGGATCAAAGGCAGGGGAAGATGGCAGAACCGGAGGCAGGGGTTTAAACAGGGCTGCCTACACTTTCCCAGCAGCGACTGGGGACAGAGCATCTGCTCTTGAAGGGGAACTGTTGTCGGGTGCACTCCTGTGCGTGCTGAGGAGGAATGAAAAGCTCTCACGTGCAGATGAAGATGCCAGAGAGCACTTCTGCCATGGCAGTCGGCACAAAACCCAGCAATTTGTTTGCTCTCCAGACATTTATTTTTTGAGTGGAGAGGAGGGCTGAGCACTCACAGGGCAGTAAAGCAGAGGAATTAACAGGATGCTTAGAGAAACAATAATGTCATGTGGAACTATTCCTTATTTAGGTACCCATTGAAAAGTGGCTCAATCCATTAAACAGACCTCAAATCATCCAGTGTCTGGCCGGGCTCAGTGTCAGTAGTTTGCAATCCAGTTTTGAGTGTACAGACAACACTCCTGTTGCCTGGAAATTCCTGTTGTCTGCAGACTGGAACTCCTATTGTCCCTCTTAAGAATCAGAGTAATAATGAAATAGCACCAAAGAACTTCCTACCCAGGCATCATCTCATGAGTTCGGTTTTTGGATTCAAAGACTTTCTAAAAATTCTGGAAGATGCCAATATTTTAATGTTGTACATTTGTTCCAAAAGGTAGAGAAGGAGACTTGCAGGTGCATGTTGAGTGTATATGTTAGTGAGAGATGGCTGTTTCATCTCACAGGTGTCTGTGCAATGCAGCAAGCCTCTCAAGTTGGTCGAATTAAATGATATCCATTGTCGTGCAGTGCAAATGAGCTTTCTTCTCTGGGCAAATGAGGAGGGTTTTTTGTACATAGTTATTTAAGTGAGATTTTTTTGAAAATCAAACCAACAGGCTCTGTGAGTGCAGCCTGAACAGGGGATTTGAGGTGCAGGCAACAGCTGCAGCTGTACTGTTGTCATTGCAGAGCCTTTCACCTTGCACATGCTTATTGTATTGTAAAGGTAATTGTAAAATAGTAACGATTTCTTCCATCTCTCTTTCTTCTCCTGTAAAATGCTAGTGACAAAATAGTGTCTGAAAAATAGGCATTTTTGTGGTTGAGGAGAAGAAAGGAAGTTAAAACTGGGGAAAAGGCTGATGAAGGGGTATTATCCTTATTTACCTTGGTGTTAACAAAAGCATCAACAAGCCTGGAGTCTGTGTGCAAAAAATGTGCTGGTAAGCGTGTGATCATCCCATCCCATGCACACCTGCTGCTGCAGCTGGGCGGGAAGGCAGGAGCTGCTGGAGGTGCCAAAGTGTTCCCTGTGTCAGTTTCCATTGCTGGGCCTGTTGTGCTCAGCAGAAGCAGAAAATGTCTGTGGGAGAAACAGGGTATAAAAGCCTTGAGATGGTGGTGTGGTTTACCTGCATCAGACAGCAAAGGAACACACAACTGCTTGCTCAGTTGCCCACTGAGTTAGATGTGTGGGAGAATCATAAGAATGTGTGGGAGAATCATAAGAATAAAAATGAGAAAACCACCTCACACACCCCCTGTTCAGAAACAGAAGTGATGGAAAAGGAGACAAATTCTCACCACAAACTGACAGGTGCCCAGAACAACAGCAGTCTCCACCAATCTCCAGCCTTTCCCAGTTTTATTGTTGAGCATGATGCTATGTGGTCTGGAACATCCCTTTGGTCAGACGGGGTCCCCTTTCCTGGCTCTGTCCCCTCCCAGCCCCTTGTGCACCCACAGCCTCCTCGCCAGTGAGCTGCGGTGAGAAGCAGAAAGGGCCTCAACTCTGTATAAGCTCCACTCAGCAATAGCTAAAACATCCCTGTGTTATCAGCACTCTTTTCATCACATGTCCAAAACACAGCCCAATGCCATCTACTATTAAGAAAATTAACTCTACTGCAGCCAAAACTAGTACAAATGGTTAGGGATACTAAAACACTGTATTGGGCCCAATGTTCAAGGAATAGGTTTCCATCTCTGACATTCCTGTTGTGTAGGAGAAGGAATGAATCAGTGCTTGCTCCAGCTCTGGTCCTGATCCTTCAGCCAGGGCTTGGACAAATTTCTCCCCCAAGCTGGTGATATTTTTTGATATATGCAGGCAGGGGGAGGAGAGCCAGTATAATTAGAAGGAAAAAAAAGCTGAAAGAGAACTAATTACTAGAGTAATTTTTTTACTGGCTTTGTTAATGAGGAAATGGATTTGGGAAACAGAGATACTGTATATGAAACACTTTGACAGTTTAAAAACTGTTAGTCACATCTAGTGAGACTGCTTAATTTTTAGTGCTAATAGCAAAGCCATTCCCAGAACAACAGTTCTGTGAGCTGCAGTGGTACTCTGGGGATGCAGCTGCTATTTGTAACAATATTACTCCTCTTCGTCTTTTTTTATTTTTTTTTAAAGCCTCTTCACTCCCCATCTATTGTGATACTGGCTGTGTGTGACGAGAACAAGGGAGGTTTGCACATTTGGAACAGCTCCTGAGTGTCTCAACGCATCTTACCCAGCTCTCCCGAGGATCAGTGGAACAGGCAGCTGCCTTCTTCATCCCCTCTCGTGCCGATACTTCAGCAGACGCCAACTCTCATCTGATGTGAAAGGCAGGTGAGGCACAGATCATTGATGACTCTTCATGCAATGAGAAACACCTAACAAAGGAATGTCCATAAACGGCTATCCTTTCCTAGGACTTTACACAATGTTCAGTACAATAATTGGTAATGTCTGAAAACAACACACTTGAAAAAAAAAGCACATGGTTTCATAGCACTGACCTTTTTCATTGTAATACAGGGTTTTGTAGCAATTCTTCGTCTTAAAGCCATGTATCTGCTTCTTACCTTGAAATAAACAAAAATAAATTGACAGAGGAGTTGATACACTATTTTTCCTTTATCTTTTGTTATTAAAGTCTTATAATAGAGTAGCCACTCAGATTTTTTAATGCAGGCATCTTGTCATGGATCCATTTATAAATATTGATTGTAAATGCTAAGCTCACATTGAAGGCACATTGATCTATAGGATCAAGCCCACTCAGCTCTTGAGTAGACTTGCTGATTTACGTGAAAATTACATTTGTTTGTGTGTTCAACCACTCTCTTCTTTGTACAGAAATATTTTATCTTCTCTCATAAATCTGCAGAAGGCAAAATCCAGGTTGCATCTTAAGGTTGTCTCTACTACCTCAATTTTTCCACTGGATCCATATGCATATAAACATCTGTAAAAGAAGAAACCCTAGAATTTTCTGTTCTCTCACATTTACTTGCTACAATTGAGTATTTATCCCAAAGGATGCTTTGCTGGGCAACTTCCATTACACATGTAAACATTTGAATCTGTTCCACAATGGGCCAAATTCAGAATTGGTATTAACTGCAATTTGTCTCTTATGTTTGGGAAGAAGGTGGTTTCTTCCTTTTCTAGGGAGAATTGGATTTGCTTTCAGTGTAAAAACATGCAGTGGCACAAATATCTCTCGAGCTGCGCTTTCTGCAACAGATCTGAACTTGGCCCAGTGTACAAGTTGGCAAATTTGAACTGAAAGGGAAATCCTTGATTACTTTGTGCAATCCCTTGATCTCAGATGAAAACAGGTTATAAAATTTATTTATCAAGCTTCAATTTACCCAAATTATACATTTCCCCCCCACTCTAATATTAATTAGAGGACTGTTCAGGAACCCACTCTTCCAATGGCTCAAGATGGTCTTCTAAATCCAGTCTTATGTAATCAGGAACAATTTATACCCATTTGTTCTCATGCTACCATTTTCCTTTAGCTTAAATAGCTCTTTCTTCTCTATGTGTTTACCTCCCTACAACTGTTTAGGCTGTTTATCACATCTCTATTTACTACTTTAATTAGAAATAGAAGCCCTGATTTCTTCCTTTTTCTTTTCTTTATAAAATAAAAGATTGATTATCAGATATTTGAACAACCAATTTTCTTTTTTTTTGTGTTTGTGTTACTTTTAAATGGCATCAATTTATTTAACTTACTGCTTATACAGAAAAAGAATTTTATGCCTAATTGGCTGCATTTTCATAGCTACACAAAGGGGACATTGCATAAAGGCAAAGCAAATGGATTCCCTGTCAAAACAAATTAGAAAGTATATTTTTGGTTCTTGTTAGAGTAACAAAAATACTTGCAAACTGTATAATTATTTGACCTATTTATGACCTCGGGTGCACTTGATTCACCTCCAAAGACCAAATGAAGTGATAACTGTAGCCAGTCAATAATCCAGGACTTAGCTGGCCCAGGAGACATTAATATTAGTGTCCTATGGGTGATGTCTAAATTAGATGGCAGTCAGGTATGTGTACACTAGAGTGGTCATTAGAGTGGGCAGATGTGCACAACTAATGGCTTACAGTGGGAATTGCTGCAGGGGGAATGCCTTGAGAAAAAAGTGAGCTAATATGAGACAATAAGGGTGCTTTTCTGTGAGCTGTGAGAAATATTTTCAACATACAGGCTTGTTATGATTAATTGATGAACAAAATATAGGAATTATTAGTTTAACATAAAAGGTGACACTAATCTGGGTGAATAAACAATGGGCAGCAACACCATACAAAGTGAGCTTTTAATTCTGAATATGTAGAAACAAAGCTTAACTAGGAATGCAGCACAGAGCCATGCACAACAGAATAAAGCTCTAGATATGTAAGCAAAAAATGTCTATGATCTCCTTGCGGCATTGAGAGCTAAACAGCATTACTCCCAGATCAGAGAGAAAACTAAGTGCACCAGTGACCTACGTACCAGCATCTATGCAAATCTCAGGCAGATGCAGAGATTTATACACACTTTACACACCCCTAAGGAAATACCCATTTTATATCACCGATGGAACAGATGTATTTTCCTCTGTTAAATGTGCATAGAATGTGATCAGAACAAAGTGTTGTATTCAAAAAAAGCACACACCATCCTTAACTTTACCAGTAAACTGGGATAGAGAGTAATGCCATATCTGAACTAATTAGAGGGTTTATTGTATGCTAAGACTATACATTTGCATGAGCGCTCTAGAAGATTCCTGTGTTGTTCCAACTGCACTGCAAATTCTTACCCAGGCAAAAATAACTTTCATATTGATCCCAACTGGCATCGTGATGAAAAGCTGTCAATGAGAGGTATTACAATCCCTTGAAAATTTTGATGTGGATTTCTACTATTTCCTCCTGCTCCTCTCCCCCTTCCCTCTTCTAACTTTGTGGATATGGAAGACAGAAAAGTGGAAAAACTCTAGGCAAAAGTCGTCCCCAAACAGAGCCTTGTAGAGAAACCAGCCCAATCCTCTGAACATTTTGCAACAGGAAAATATTCTGCTGCAACATCAGAACTTGTACTTTTTATTGTTTTGATGTCATACCATCAGAGTACAAGAACATGGTGCAGTTATTGTCTGCGTAATCCTGAACAGTATGAAATGAGATGTATATTTTGAAATGTCAAGGCATTTGAATGTATCTTGTGCCATGGTCATGGACAATTATGTAAGGATCCATGAATAAAACATTTTTAGTACATAAACTAAGTAGAAATATACGAAAAAAAGAAAAGAACAAAATGTGCAATAATGAATCAAGAAGGAAATTAATCCTTTAATCTTTTTCTAACTTTGGATCATAGTACTCCAAGTAAAGCAGAATTACTCATAGTAATGTCCAGAGAAATGCATAATTTACAACCTATCCACTGCAAAGATTTTAATCCTCATTTTTTTTGTGAACCCTACAGATGGGGAAATTATTGTCAGCCTCTCTAAGCCTTTGATTCTTCAGTGAGAAGATCCAAAAAGAGGCGCATTAATGTCCATAGATTTAAATGCAGGATTAACAAGATGTTAGTGTTGAATTCAGAACAATGAAAGCCAACCTCACAAAGCAAACAAATGGCTCATCCTGCTTCTGCCATCAGCTGGCAATAACGTTGCAAGAAGACCATTTGTTCCAAGGAACTTATAGCTCACATACTGGCACAGATATTTGTCAGCGTAATGAAAGCCTTGGAGAAGAGAAGATACAATTTGGGAATGATTTAGGTAGCTGAGTTATTGAGGAGTTAAATATAATACAATTATTTCAATGTGCCAAATGATATGACAGCTGATTTTGAAATATGACTTTTTAACAATAAATGAGTTCCTGTGATTATTCAGAATGTTATTGCTCAATGCTAGTGAGACAGGTTTTGGTGCTTGTTAGATGAAAACCCAAGATCTGTCAGAAGCAAGGTATTAAGGAGATCATTTATACTGACTAATGAAAATGAAGTGTTTTGGTTCCAGAACTGATTCTTATTAATATTGTTTTGCAACTAATGAAGCGATATGAGGGACATCTAAAATAAAGACTGTCTTTCAAGACTGTTGCTAAGAACAACCAAGCTCTTCTCAAAAGTGCAGACCTTCCTGTTTTTGAACTAAAAATTAAGCTTTATTTTGCTGGTTGGGCTTTATTTAGATAATCATCTGGAGATGCAGTATCTACAAACTACATATTCCGCTGGCTCATAGATTGGCATTGGTCCAGCAGGTGAGTGGAGCTACAGGGAACTCCGCATCTGAGAATCCTCAACCCAAGCTCTATGTTGAGCTGAGTTGAATTGGTTTTATAGTTTTAGGAGCTGATGATTCTCCAAACTGTTTTCATTAACTTAATGCAGCCTTAAGAAATGGACACAGGCATGAGTTTAGTGCTGTAGAAACTGTGACTGCTGGTAAAACAGGGAAGGCTTAACCAGTTGATCAGATTTGTTATGGGTATTTACCATGCTTGAGAAATTCCAGGATCTGGAAAAATAACTAAGCTGGTTTGGGTAATACAAAGAGGGAATCTGTTTTCCACTTAAGGGAAATTATGAAGATTTTTGTTGAGGAAGAATAGAAAGATTTTGTTTTAAAACTTGGAGATCTTTTGATCATAGTTGGGTAGGTGTCTCCCTACAAGTAAGAAGTAAGTTTTGAAGGACTCTTGAGTTCTATGCATTTACATGGACTGTTTTTCTACATTTTTTGATATTGACACTTTCTATCTTAGGACTTCTACCTGCTCTCAAAATGGACATAACACTAAGGATAGTCAAATAAACTGGACTGATGGCACAGTGTCCTCACATGCAGAGCCCCTGTGGTGAAGAGGTGCAAGAGAAAACTGACAACAGGTTGAAAGAAAGAAAAACTGGCAGAGCCCAGATAGGAACATTTTGAGAAATCAGAATTTCTGATAGAGAAGGAGGTGTAGTTTAAAAGTTTGAGCATGGACAAAGAAGCATTATTAATTTTCACCCTTTTCTCCATTTAAAATGACTTTTTTTGGCAGTTACGTTTTACCCAATTCCAAAAGTCCACCAGCTTATATTTAACCTGGTCATAATTTGACTGGAGAAGCAGTGCTGACTGAACATTTGTCTACTTTAGCAATAAGAACAAGGTCAACCCAACATGTTGGTATTTCTTTGGGAAATAGTTTTAGTTTAGCACCAAGCTAAACTAAAGTTGCTAAACTAAGTTGCAGCAAAAATTTAACATCACTTTTCCTAAAAACCCTTCAGATTCCTTGTATGTGTGTGACAAACAGGAGACACACAGTGCCTGAGAGGAAAGCATGAACCATAGCTGAGGGGAATAGTTGGGGCAGGGTGGATGAGGGTGCTGCTCAGCTCTGGTTCCTTGGAGATGGAGAGAGCTGTGGCAGAGGTACAGGATGTGAGAGGGCTCCTTTCTCCACCAGGCCTGGCTGGGTTTCCCAGGGGAAATGGTGATGCTCATCTTTCACTTTTCTGGCTACAGATTGGAGCTGATGAAAACATCGAATGGAAGAAGGAAATAAAAAAAACATGGAAAGAAGGTGCAAGCATGCCAAGAGGCAGGATCTCCTGGTGGAGCAGGAGGTGAGAGGGGAAGCCCGTGTCCGTGAGCTCCTCGGTAGCCTTCCTTGTCCTGCAAGACCTCTGCAGATAAAAGGAACTTGCTGTTCTGTTCTGGAAGCAACAAAAACTTTTCAAGGTTTTGTTTTCTACTGGAAAAAAAATGAAAGAGATGTATGTGTGTGCCTGTGAAGGGTGCTTAAAGCACTTTGTCTGCAAGAAGCTCACCTTCTCCATGTGCAGTAGCAGGCTACTCACTGAGAACTTGGACCATGTGACTGTGTCTTTTGTGCCAATTCAAGGAGTATTTCACAATTCTGAATATTCAGCCTTTTTTATAGAGGTTGAAGCATCTCCAGAGAGGCAAGCAGAGGCACTCAGTTCTCAGAGCTACCCCTAAAAAATTCAGCCCTAAGGCTCTTTTAAGGAATTGTCTTTTTTCTGAGTCAGGCAGAGTAGGTCTGGAAACTGGAGTTTTGCTCAATTCACAATATCCCCATTATAACTGTAGACCCAACATAATTTTTTAAGTTTGACCAGTCTGACCAGTTTGACCTGCTGCTGAAAAAGATTTTCTGTCAGAAGTTTCCTGAGACTCTGATAAACTCCATGAAAAATTTCTCTGTAGATGAAGTGTTTTCCAACTGTTTTGCCAGAAAACTTCCAGTTAAATTTTACAGAAATGCATCCTGTACTGGAGGCTTACAGGGGGATGATTGCAGATTTGTACATGTGAAGCCAAAGCAAAGACTGGATTCAGAGCCTATGAAACAAAAAAGAGTTTTCCCTTCACACTGTCTTTCCCTCAGTGGGTCTTTCAGTGCACTCATGCAGCATCAGCTTGGTAGGAACCCAGAAATACCATTTGCTCTTTAAATGAGTCAAATAAATTAGCAGTTTATCTCAACTAACTGCCTTTTAAACTTCTCAACTGTCTTTGCAGTCTCCAGGGCGGCTCCATAGATACTGATCACACTGGTCAGGAGACAGCAAAGTTTGGATGATAAGCAACTCATGCCATAATGGAGCACCAAGCTCAGCTTTTCAGTGATTTCAGCTTTGAGGATGAATATTTTTGCTGCAAGAGCATCAACTTCTGTGGGAAGGGTTTTGTTCTCACATTATCCACCTGAGACCTTTGAAAATTAAAATTCTCCAAGGACATTATAACAACCCAGAAGGATGTTTGGGAGGAGAAGGACTATGAAGAAGTGTAGAGAGGAACTATTTCATTGCTGTATATGCCTTTTTTTCTTCTGTGGCTGCAGCCTAGACTCACCGTGGCAGTGCTGGGGAACTGACCGTGGGGCTGCAGGGACTGAGGTGCTGCTTGACCCCGCTGACCAAGGGGTGCTCAGCCAGGAGACTGGCAGCCAACAGTTGTCTCTACAGGTGGCTTTCCATACTGTGGAAACTTCAGCACACGGCCTCTGCAAGCACTGTTGTGTGCTTTGACACCAAACCAGACGCAAACCCAGTGTTTGGAGTTCAAGCACAGCTTTACCTCCTGCTTTGTCCCATCTTTGCAATAGGAATGGGAATGAAGGAATTGAGCTCTCTGAGTCAGGCTTGAATTTATGATCTAACACCACCTTCCTCTCTGTTTCTATTCTAATTAGTCTCACAGAGAGGTGTTGTAATTGTTGAAAGGATCCTGGAGGGGATAACAATGTGCATATGCCTTTTTCCCAAAACATAGGGGAAAAAACCCCTCCTGTGTTGGCATTCCTGGAAACGTTGTGTGAATAATTCTTTTATTGGTGTTGGACACAAATGATCTTTTGAAGCTTAGAACATCCAAGGCTACTGCCACTTGTTTTCTTTGGGGTATGTGGACAAAGAATGACAGGGTAACTGAAGAGGGGGCATTTGGAGCTTAAGGCAGTCCAGGGAGTGTGTTGGTACAAGGAGCTCTTCCCATGACAGTTCTGCAGCTGTTATCTGTTTTCAGCACAATTACAGAGGATCTGTAGGGACTTTAAAAATTCCCTTTGAGGCTTGATTTGGGAAGCCCTCTCACTGCAAAATTGATTTCTGCCTTTCTAAAATTTCTGTCTGATCATCCCATTAGCTGAAGTGGGTGGAGTATGTGAAATGGGAAGCTACAGAAAACTACGCAAGCCTTGTTATTTTTTGCTCCCTCTGATGGCGCATTTTGCACCCACTGTGCATCCACAGCCTTTATGCTGGCCAGTAGCAATCTTAAAAGTGACAATATTAATTCAGGTCACAGCCTAAAAAAACATCAGTAAACATTCCAGTCTTCCGGCAAGTGAGCAGCCCTTGTGAACATCAGGAGATTTATTACCTTGCTGTTTTTGTGAAAAAGTGATTTTCCATGTGTCTCAGCAGATATGATGATTAAATAAATTAATAAGAGAAGAGAGGACTGGTTCTGGAGTATTTTTGTTTTTCCAACTGGGTAAAAGGTCATAAAATCATAGAGTTGTTTGGGTTGGAAGGGACTATTTAAGGTCATCTAGTCCAACATCCTAGCAATAAACCAGGACATCTTCAACTAGATGTTGCTCGGATACATCTATTGATTTGATTTTTATGTTTTAAACTTTCCAGGAACCAATATAGAATATTATATATATTTATATTAAATATCTTCATTTTATACCCTTTAAAAATAAACCTAAAGGGAGTGTTTGGATCAATATTTCCATATGAATTTCATTAGTCATGGAAACCAATTAGTTCCTAGCAGTATCTGTAATACAGATGCTTTCCACTGGGAACTTTGATGAAATTTAGCTCATTTCTCATAGGTCCCTTGACACCCATGAGAACAGAAATATCTTTTCATACTACTGCTGGCCCTGAGTGGCAAGGTCATGATGAAAGTTGCCACCTCCTGCTTTGTCTTGTCTTTGTTTCACGAAAAGGAATGAAGGAATAAAGATTCAAATCCTTGGCTTTTGCAGTTTCTGGAAATGTCCCATTTTCCCATTATGATGGGCTGTAAAGAGAATAAAATTTACTAAGACAAAAGGATATTAAACATAAATACATTTACAGCCATGGTTTCCTCAGAAACCTGATTTACTGGAAATTGTGATTGACTGATGAACTTGTTTATTTTCTGTAGTTCTATTTGAGCTTCTTTTTTTAGCAATTGTATTTTTTATTTGAACTACAAATAATTTCTTGCCAATTATGCTGATGAAGTGTGAAGCTCATTCACAATTCCTCTTTCAGATTCCAGTTCAGTACACAATAATCTTCAAACTACCTACGGCTGGATTGTCAAGGTAGAAGTAGGTTATTTGCTGCTTACATGATTTGACCTACATTAGAAGGAGAAAAGAATAATCTCTCCCCCTTTGTTAGTTCCGTAATCTGTATCTACAAAAATGTGTGAAATCCATCTTTAAACAAAGAATTTTTTGGGGGGGCCAAATAGTGTCATCATAACTGACTTCACCGCAGATATAAGAGGAAATAATGCAGTCTAGTTGGGAAAAACATATTTTGACTTGAAATTGGTGTGTGCACATGTGTCCTTCAGAGAAACTGGTTCAAAAGAAAAAGCTGAAAAAAAAGTTAGCTGCCTGAAGGATAGGGAATTCCCTTGGGCTGATAGCAGCCATGGTTTGAGCACTGCAGACTGGAAAAAGACTTAAAACTCAAGTCTCTTACTATTCAAGCAAATCCTTTACCCATGCCTAAGGTGACTGGTGCTGGTACTTCTTGCTGCAGCATGTTTTTCAGTGGATGTGCCCAGGGCTGGTGCATTCAGAAATGAACCCAGAGCTGCTGCTGCTGCTGCTCTGCATCAGGTGTGGTCTGTTTGCCCAAGGGAGAGGAAGCCACGGTACCTCTTGTAACATCTCACTAAATTACAGCAGTGCTTAGGCAGTGAGAGCAAATGTCTGTGTTTAGGGGTCTGGTTCAAAAAAACCATTTTTTTAAAAAGTGTGGACAGGGATAGAAGGCACTGGAATGCTACACTTTTTAATCACCTTCCCAGGCTTGCATCTACCTGGGTCCCAAGCTTAGCTGAGAGTTTATTCTTTTTGTCTACACTCTACAACTGAGAGTTATTGCACTTTGCTTTGTGCAGTTGCATTACATTTACACTATGAACTGTCTGAGAATACCCTCTGGTAAAAACCTGTTCTCACTATCAGTTAGGTTGCTCTGGGTGGACATTATTGTGACTGAGGTCAAAATTTATCCTTTGGGAATTTAGAAGCAGATTTGTTTTGCAGAGAAATTCAGAGTCAGTTTGTACTCTGGAAGCTCAGAAGCTGATATAGAGTTTGTGCTTTAGCAATCAGGGGTTTTTTGGCTGGTAACCAGCCAGCTAACTTAGCTCTAATAAAGCCATGTGAAACAGTTTTTGCAGAAGTTTGGGTTACAATTGTCTTTGAATAGTATTTAACTCCAAAGACAACTCCCCTGCAACTGCAGACTAAGGTACTCCTCAGCATCAGTATGAGAAAATTGGTCTCTGTTATCACTCTGAGTGGGATTCTGAGACAGGAATAATTCAAGAAGAAAATAAAATAATTAAACCTCCTAAAATTTCAGTTCCACTCTCTCAGTTATATTATGCCATGCATGATTTTTGTGGATTTTCACCTGACGAATAAAGCTACCTGATCTGCTAAGGGGTTAATCAATTTGGTTTCTTAACAATTACAATGAAAACATTTTAGCACCTAAGAGGGGAGATTGTGGGTGAAAAACGGAAGATACATGATTTATCACTCCCCTCACAAATAAAATTTATTCATTGCATCCACCAGCCATCACACAGATGGTCAGAAAATTGGCTTTGTGTAGGGATGTGGATTCAGGCATGAATATTAATATGAGACAGATGTAAACGCATATTAATATGCACTTGCTTTGCATGGACTGACATTACAATATTTTCATTAAAGAAACCGCATTTGAAATGGAAAGTATAGGTCACCTTTTTAAAACATAAAAAAGTAGGGTATAATGTATTTACACCTTCCTGGAACAAAAAGAACAATGAAATAAATATTTTTTTAAAAAAAGAAAGAAGAGTGTGTGACTTTTCTTGTAGAAAAATATGTTGGATGCAGCATAATACTTAATAAATCAGGAAAACATCTCTGTGGTTAAAACACATTTTCTCCTTTTTGCCTGGCTTGTTACACCAGCAGTAACGCATGTCATAACGCGGGGGGTGATAGATACCAGCCTTCAGATCAGCATACGGTGAAGTTAAGCTAAGTTACGTAGACTTACTGAACTCATTCTGTCTCAAAATGCACCATTCAGTATGTTGATTTTCCAATGGCAACAACAGTGCATAACACCCCTAAGATTTATGAAGATACAGTGCTTCTTGCAGTGTTTTTTTTGGTAAGGGACAGCACTGATGTTCATAGCAGCATTCACATCTGTGCATTGTTAGTATTTGCTCATGGTAGCACCATGCCTTTGCCAAAAGAGAAACACAGTATCATTATATATGTCATATTATAAAAGACAATTTCACAGATATTTACTAAGCATTTTTTGCAAAAGTTCTGCAAAAGAAATATAATTTTAAAAGAGAACTGAGATCAATTTGTTTCTTGTATGAAACATTCAGGTGCTTTCTAGTTGGTAGCTGTAACACCTGAGTGTTTGAGTGGACAGTTTTATAGTTATAAATATTTGCACGGAAAGGTTGTCGAAGTTAAGATTAAAGGTATCAACAGGCTGTCCAGTGTCTTGTCAGATCCCATGCACCCTTTGAATGCAACTATGGGGTTATACACCTGTGGAAGTAACTGGACTTCCTTCTGCTTGCATTGTAAAGCCCTCTGCATCCTGCACATGCAGTTATGAACTCAGGGAGCTGATTCTCTCTTCTGCAACTGTGTAACTTAAAGATGGCACAAGTGCTGGTGCAAGCAAGATGGAGTTTGTGTCCATGTTCAGTCCCTGTGGCTAACAAAGAAGACTCCGTGTATAAGGTGGAGATAATAATTACACTGTTGTAAATTGCTTTGAGTGATGAAACCCACAGTATATTATCAACCAAACCCCACTGCTTGCAAAGTGCAGGATGAGGCACAGAGACCACAGCCCCATGAGTTCCTTGTGTTCTTTCCCACTGTGAGGCTGCTCGGTACATGGCAGAGGAGCCCCATGCTCTGCTCTGGACATGGAACCTGACCCTCTGTGGGGAAGGGCTTTGAGAAAAGCTCTGTAGAGGCATCTGTGACAGTTTTGTGCTGTCTGCGGATTGCCCTGTGTGGAAGACATTTTTGGGTAGGTTTTTAGAGCAACCAACCATCCCAGCTGGTACAATAAGAGGGTAGTATCTAGTGCCACAGTGTATTTTGGAAGCCTCTATGAAAATGGTAGCCTGATAGCTCTTCATGCTGCCAGATGCCAACAGAGCTTTTTTGTAGTTCTCGCAGCTGATGCTGGGTAAATAAATGTGGACTCCGTGACCTTTGCTCGAGCCCTTCCAGGTGCTTGAAAGAGTCCGAGGCTCCTCTGCATGTGTGTGTGCACAGGTATGTCAGTTTAATGTTGTGAAGGGAGAAGGAAAGCTTATATTGGCTTTACTTCCCCTCCTCCCCCCTTTTCGAAATCCTAAGTTTCAGAAAGTTTTTCACAGGAGACTGCTCTGTAGCTCCTGGGAGCATGGTGCCTTGTTCTCCCTGTGGCTGAATGGCTCCCACTCAGCTGTCAGTCAAACGGAGCATCTTCAGGAAGGCAACGCAGTGGGGACCCGGCTCCCGGCTCATTATATGCTTCTGTCAATACAAGACAAGAGATCTCATTCATGTAACGTATTCTGTATCTGTTCCAGGGAGGGTTCGGAGGGATGC
>VYXB01006410.1:845227-857891 GCA_013397135.1 Pachyramphus minor | reverse complement strand
AACACCTCTGCCTTGCCTCTGTCCCTGTTTGTGAGGTGACCATCCTCATTCTATAATGGGCCAATGATATTTCTATACTGCCTGTTGCCATTAATATACTTTAAAAAACTCTTTTTATTGTCCCCCATGTTTCTAGCATCTTCAACTCCAGCTGAGTTTTCCGTCTGCACGAATTTTCTCCCTACAGTGGCGAGCAGCATCTCTGTATTCTTCCCGTGTCACTTGGCCTTAGTTCCACAGGGCTTACAACTTCCTTTTTTACCTTATTTACAAGAGAAGATCCCTGCTTAGCCAAATCAGCCTTCTGCCTCACCTGCTTGACTTCCAACATTTTGGAATTGCCTGCTCCTTTGCCCTTAGGAGGTGATGTTTGAAAAATGACCAGCACTGTGGACCTTGGCACTTGCAAAAACAGTTTTCCAGGGGACCTTAATTACTAGTTCCCTGGGCAACCTGAAGTCTGCTCTTCTCATATCTAGAGTTGAGGTTTTGCTGGCACTTTTCCTCCTGTCAACAGAGATTTTAAACTTGATCACTTTGTGGTCACTGTGGCCAAGATGGCCACAAATCTCCACTTCTCCCATGAGATAAACTCTGTTGACAAGCAGCAGATCCAGGAGGGCATCTTTCCAAGTCTGCTTCCTTAGACCTGTATCGTGAAGTTGTCATTCAGCTCTTTTAGGAATCATCTGGCCCAGGTTGTACCAGCTGTGTGATGCTCCCAGTTGATTGCTGGCAAATTGAAGTCCCCCAGAAGGACAAGGGCAGTTGATTTGGAAGTGTCTCTTAGTTTCTCAATGAATAATTCATCGATGTCATTGTCCTGGCTGGAAGGTCTATAGCAGACTCCCACAACGACATCTGCATTATTTGTTTGTCCCTTGATTCTTTCCCAGAGGCTCTCAGCTATGCCATTGCCAACTGTGAGCCCCATACATTCCAACTCTTATATTACATAAGCACCACCCCTCTGCCCAAATAGCCTGTAACCATCCAAAAGGGCACTCTAGGCACAGGACTCATGGCACCAGGTTTCACTTATGCCAATGATGTCAGACCTCTGGGACTGGGCCAAAGCTTTGAGCTCCTTTTATTTGTTCCTCATGTGCCTGAATTAGTATAGAAATATTTCAGCTGTGGTACATTGTAGCAAACATGTCATGAGGCAGATTGAGGGATCCCATCAATGCTGGTTTCCTCAAGTTGTGACACACCATCCTATCACTCACTAGTGGCGAGCCTGGTTTTGTCCCTTTCCCCCTTCCAATCCAGTTAAAGCTCTATCAACAAGCCCTGCTACCTCCTGTACTAAAACTCTTTTCCCCCTCTGAAACAGAAGCATCCCATCAGATATCAGTAGACCTGAGGAGTAGATCATCCCATGGTAAAAACCCAAAATTTTTCCTATTACACCAACCTTAGAATCACTCATTGACGTGATGGCTCTGCCTATTCCTGCCAATATTATTCCCTATTAGCAGAAGAATCGAGGAAATCACTACCTGTGCTCCTGATCCCTCTACCAGTCATCACAGGGCCCTGAAGTCTCTTTTGATTGTCCTCAGATTTCTCTTTGTTATTTTGTCACTGCCGGTTTGAACAACCAATAGTGGACAGTAATCCAAGGGCATTATTAGACAGGAGAGTTTTCCAGTAAAGTCCCTTACCTGAGCCCCTGGGAGATAGCACACTTTGCTGTGAGTTGGGTCTGATCTGTGTATTGGGCCCTCCATTCCGCTCAGAAAGGAGTCTCCTATTATTACTATCCTTCCCTTCCTCTTGACATGATGTGGGGTACAGGTGGTGTTGTTTTAGGAGGTCCTACGACCCCAGAAGGACCTTCACGCACTTCATCAGTTGTCTGGCCTTCTAGTTCCAGAGCCTTATACCTGTTGTAGAAGGTGCTGGTCCTACTTAACAAATACTGAAAAGGAGGAAGAGCCTTCCTCTTGGTGTGTGCAGTTCCATGGCATGAAAGTGGAAAAATGGGATCATAGCAACTCTAAATCATCTAACAGCTAAATTAGAAACTACCATGCTGAAAACTTGTAGGAATCATGTCTGCTAAAGCTAAATAAACCTTCTATGTCTCTGAGTTTTCAGGTAAAAAGTGAGTAGATATTGTCCACGCTTTTCTTTATATAGGTTTTGGCCATTCATATTCTGCTCAGGCCTCTGTTTTGCCATGCAATTCTTTGTTTCAAAGCTTGTCTATTTTCATTTATCACGTCCTCTACTCCTCCCCAAAATCTTATTCTGGTATCTCACTTCCCTGCAAAAACTTCCTTGCTGCTTCTCTAGACCTAGTTTCCAGAATTAGTTGAAAGTCTTTTTCTCCTTTGCATATGGAGCATTGATTTTTTCATTGTTGTTGTCATTTGTCATTTAATTTGATGCCTGCATTCTTTACAGCATTTCTGTCCCAAGTTTCATATGCACGGTAAAATAAAATACAGCATTAACTCTGCCTTGCTGGGCTAAACTCCAACCTGAGAGCAGCACTGAAGTGTGTGCAGCTACCCTGGGAAATAAGAAACCTCTCTGCACCATGGGGTGGACATGGCTGGTCCTCAAATGCTGCTCTTCCCAGGAACTTCTGCCACAGCTTGGTATCAGCAGAGATACTGTTGGGGCTTAGTCACTTGTGTATGTGCCACAATAATGCTTCATAATGATGAATATCAGTGTAAAGTGTAATTAACACAGACAGGCATTTATTGCCAACAATAGTAGGAAGCAGTTTTATTCCCTAATTTTTTGACAGCTCTAGCAGGTTAAAGGGCCAAGTGTCATATCAGAACATTGTTGATACGAAGGGAATTTGGTGTATACTTCTACATTCATCTAAAAAAAGGAAGGAAAAAGGAAGGGTAGATTGGTGGCTCTTTTACTGGAGTGGGATTTTATCAGTAATATATTCCCATGAGAGGTTGCAGGTTGTTTTCCATATGCTTTCACATTACTAAAATTCCTTTTGTGTGCAAGTGAGCATTTTATTTTGAGAAATTAGTGAGGAATAACCACTGTGCCATGGGAAAATGTACAGTAAACAGAATACTCATATTATGAATTTGGAATAATTTATTGAAGGAAGAATATGTATATAAAAATAAATAGTAACTCAGGAAGAAAAATAGTATACAGATGACAATCTCCTTCCACTTGAATCCTACTTCACAGGAAGAAAATTATTATTTTAAGAATATTATTAGGCTTCAGAAAAGGTTGTTATGTAAAAATGTGGCAACACTGTATGGTGTCTTTTTGAGGTGCAAAAAAATACCCATATAAATCTATATAGAACAACATTTACCACCTTTATCTGAACTACATTTTTAGAAGATTAGTTTTATATTTCCAGGTTTGTCACTGACATTTAGTGGACCTGAGAAACCTTTCCCTAAACTTGCTGTGTGTGTGTTTTTTCAGTCATCATTTCTGGGTTTGTAGGATGGAAATTCCTACAAGTAGGATGAAAGATTTCCAACCATCTCTACTTTGAACTTGATTACTTAGTTTTTATAAATGCATAAAAATTATTAAAATACAATAATAAAATAGAAAGGAATAACAGACACTGGTATATATTTCCATAGATTTAGCTGCAAGATTGGGGCTTGTGAAGTGAACACCTTTTTTTCTGTCTGATGAAGTAACCCAGAAGATGGAAGGAATGAGAAAAGTGACACACCAAAAGTGAGCCCTGTTTTAAAATTTCTTGAAATGAGTGTAGTGAATCAGGACAGAACATAGTTCAAAAGAATTAACTTCTCTCATTGATACTAAATTCAAGGTGTTGGTTTCCAGGTAGGCTTAATTTGACTCTGGAAATGTTTTACTGGGTACTTCCCTGTGCACAGAGTGAGTGCCAGAAGCAGTGTATGCCTGTGAGAGTCTGCTCTCAGGCTTTTCAGTAACTGAGCTACTGACATCAAGCAGCTACACAGTAGTTCATCCACTTGGGTTCTTTCAAGTTACCACTTTCCAGAACCTGCATGACAATATTGAAAATTAAATCCAGTTAATAGAAAAAAATGTGAAATCAATGGCCATAAAATTTAATGGGTTTATAGCAGTCTTAACACAGTAGGACTGAATTATCATGTTAATTTAATTTCCATTTCTAAATGAACCAGAAGGCAAAATAAAGGTCAATTAACCACTATCTTCCTGGTCTTCTTTTATTCTTTTAGTGCCTCTTTAAAATCACAGGTTTGAATGCTTTGGGGGTAAAGCATTCAAATCTTTTCTGGAAGTTCATGAGTTTCTCTTCGAGACTGCATATGAATAGAACACAGCCAACAACACAACAGGTGTTCAAATACATGGATTGCTTTACCATGTTCTATCTTTATCCATAGATGCCTCTGTATCAGAGGTAAGTGAACATTACAGAGAGTTTTATTTGTTGGTATTTATCGTTATGTCAATATTTCAGGATGAACTTTGGGCTTTGGCAAAAGCTCCAACCTACCTCCTTTCAAACAAGTGGCTTTGGCAAACAAGTGGGCTTTGGCAAATGCGCCAACCTACCTCCTTTCAAACAGTGGCATATGTGCATTCTTCCCCTCCTGTTTCCTCTGCTTAAAAAGTGCTCTTCGTCACTGTTGGTGAAGCAGCTCCAAAGCCTTCCCTAAAATTAGTGTGTGCCATGATGCCCCCACAAAAATTCATAGTGGTTAGCCAAAAAGACCACTTAGCACATTGCACTTTGTCATTGCTCTCCTCTGAAGTCACTGTCTCCTATATCTGGAGTGCAAGGTCTCCAGCTACACCATGAGAAGCTCATCTTGGTCCTTATCCATGGAAATAGAAACTGGGCACTTTAACAGGACAATAGTAATTAATGCTCCAGGTTTCTTCAGAGGCACCTATGATTTCAGTCAAGATGAACATGTCATCTACGTGATTTCTGGAATTTGTTATCATGTCACTTGCTACATTTATTGGTATGTTGCTTGCGTGTGCTCAGGAGGGGCTGTCGCACCTGGTTACAGACACTGATAAGTCTCCGGATTGCTGAAGCACAAAAGGAAAGGTCTCAACACTGTTGAAGCTGATGGAAATCCTGCTTGTTGATTTTAATAGTGCCATGGTTATACTGGAGATGTTTAACTTTCCAAGGTCACAGAGAGTCTTAGTGATCCAGCTGGGGATGTAGTCAGATGTCTTGGGTTGCACCTTAGCTGCAAAGCACATCTCCCCTACCTTCTGAGGAGTCAAATCGGCCCATCTCTTAAGGCTTCCTCCAGAATATACTCCCTATATGTTCTTCATTATTTCCTTACCTCCAAAGACTCTTTATAGACAAAATTATTTCCTTATTTATCTTTCTGTGATGAAATGAGATCCAATGAATCATGATTAGAGCAACATATGTATTGGAGTAGTGTTTTTATTCTCTATTTATTTATAAAGTTTGTTTGTTAAGCGATTGGCAAGCTTTCTCACCTCATGTTTAAACAGTCTTGACATAGTAATCTAAAGAGATGTTAAAAAAGAAGATAAATCTTTAGTTTTACATATTCTATGGCTGGAATTGCACAAGGCCTGAAATGTTGCTACATAAAACAGTGCTCTTTCTATGGTCATATGTGCAGTATGAGCAAAAAACTGTACATAGCTTGAGGCAACTTTGATTTCTATATCTAAGCGGTACTATTCTTGAGGTCACAAATCAATTTAGGCTCCCCTCCACACACAGACAAAACCGTGTTGTGTACTGGTGCAGAATGGCTGTTGTGGCACCTGGAGCAAGAAATGGAGAGGAGCCTCCTGCCCAGTTGTCTGGGGAGGCTCAGCTCTGTCCCCTCTGGCATGTATGCACAGAGCAGCTGTGTCTTCTGTGCATTTAATAAATATGCCCCAGGTCTTGCTAAGCAATGTGGTTTCTACTGGGCTTTTAAAGGATGTGGCAGGTGAGTAAGGTTATGTGTTACTTGGGCACTGTTTGAAAATTCAGCACAGTTCCCTGAAAGTTCAAACTTTTTCTTACTTTGGGAAATGAAATAAATCATGGCCAGTGGGTTTCTTAAAAGAAAAATGCAGGCTGCTGTTATGGCAATGTAAAAGAAGAGTAAAAATAAAGATAGAGAACTAAAGTTTAAAGAGATTTCTGTAATTGTCGATTTCAAATGCAGAAGCCCCTTAGGCAAGTGTCAGGCGAAGCTAGTAGGAGGGAAACCAAGAATATTCTGTAGAAATAACTCCAAAATGCCAATGAAAAATAGAAGGAATGAATCAATTATATAGAGCTTTTAAAGCCATCCATTAGAGAACAATAAATCTCTGCTAAATGTTATAGGAGAAGGCAAAATATCTGCATCATTCCTATTAAACCAGTTTGTCTTCTAAATGACAGTAGTGCTGTCTGTTGGCATGTGTGAATTCTTCAAGATGTATTTATAAATACTTATTCTGCTGAAACAATTAAAACCTGTATTGATGGTTTTCTAGGTAAGCTCATAGTGGTAATTTTTTTTCCTTTTAAACTTTCAGAGTTCATCAGATTTAGACACACTGATCTTGATATTTGCATGAAGACTTGTGCTGGGCATGCCTTTGTAGCTGTCTCAACATCACTTAGGTTCCAATTTGTAAAGGCTTGTTGGACATCTGGAAATGATAGCTGAGGATCTGACACAAGCAAACCTATGCCTCATCTGACAACAAGCAACCGGACAGCCAAAGAGAGTAGCTCAGGGGCTAAACTCTGACCAAAGTGTGCTTAGCTCAATGGACAATTCTGAATAATGATCCTGTGAATATCAAACCTGTCTGGCAAATCTTGAGCAGAAGAAGTTATTTGGTGACCATAGTCCTAAGTTTTCATTCAGAAGAAGTCGCAGTGGAATTGGATGAACTCAGTATGTCAATATGTTGGGAAAACAGGAAAAATTGCTCATTAAAAAAATGTGTAGTGAGGAAATCTTGGCTTTGGAAGCTGGTGGGCATAATTTACCACTTTTGATATCTCTTAATTCTAGACAAGGGTCAGGAAAGTTTTTAATTGGAATTTGGGGATGTTAGCTAGCATTAATTATATACATTAGGATTTTCAAAGTGATTTTGGATGTGCCATATTTGAGATATTTAATGTTTTATCCACCTTAAAAGCTGACTATTCTCATGAAGCACATAGAGCATGCACTGACCGCTTTCTCCCTTTCCCCAGCAAAAGCCATACCTGTTAGATTTTTGTGTGAGACAGAGTATTGATGTTTCTTTTTCTGCACTTAAACATCCTTTAGGTTTCTTTCCCCCTTTTTTTAGTTCATTTGTATGACCAGAATGAATTCATATGACTGATGTAATTTTTATTACAGAACATAGGGTGTGAAACCAATATCTATTTTTCCTGTTCTTCAGACTGAAATGGCTATTGGATTAAGCTGGTGGTGGCTTGAGTTGCTTTTTGGGGAATTGTTACGGTGTTTCAGCCAATTAAAGGAGAAAACTAGATCTTGAATCATAGAATCATTGAATCATTTAGGTTGGAAAAGACCATTAATATAATCAAGCACAACTGTTATGTTGTATGAAATGCTTTAAAACAATAATTTCCTTTGACCAGCTTGGCCAGTGAAAGGAAACTGCCAATAACATTATTTCTCTGAGAGGAATGTGTCCTATGTGTGCATATGTATTTGTTTCCCGCTGCGTCTGCCAGGAAAGCTGGAAAAAGATGTTACTCATTACCTACTTGGAAACATCTGTCCATTTTCAGAGCGTAGTTTTTACTAGGCATGATATTAAACATTACATTTACACATCCTGAAAAGATTTACAAAGAGAACAAAACTGTTACAAACAGTGAAGGGAATGTGGTTAGACTTAGCAGATAGAAATGAATGAATGTATTTTTGTGGAGAAAAGCCTTGCAAAGCTGCTGCTGGACAGCAGGGGACTTGGAGACAACCCCTTCCAAGGTCTCCTGTCTCACTCCCTGACGCGCTCCTTCTCTTTTTCCCATCCAGAGTACTGCCTACATGACACAGCTGTCCTGATCAGCAGAAGTACAGAGGAAGCCCAAGATCTCTATTGCATGCACGCAAACTTACGTTCCCCCTACCCCAATGCTGTTCTCAGAGCCTGGTGGGCTTCTGTTTTGGACTGGGACCTCGGTTGGTTACTGGACACTTCAAGAAGAGGATTATGGTAAGACTTGAAGTTCAGCTACCGAATTGATCAATTACCTCAACTCTTATTGTTCCTTTAATACTGGAATACTCTTCTGTTTTCTGTTCCTTTAGACATGAAAATGGAACTAAAATACTAAAATGGACTAAACTAAAATGGACTCAATGTCCGTTTTACAAGCCAGTGTCACAAGGCACTGAGGAATAAGAAGTCTTACAATTGAGTGAAAAATAGATGGTATAATTTCATAATATACTTTTGCACAGGGAGGTGAGCCAGTTCAATGCATCTCTCCCTTGCCTCACATCCTTTGTCTCTCCCTTGTCTCACACCCCCTGCAAAGACATATAGAAGAGGGACATGGATGACATCTCTGGGCCTAAAGGCCATTCTTCTATTTATATTTCTCAGTTGGGAGTTAACTGCTTACATTTTTATAGCCATTTGTCTTTTTCAACTCATAGAAGTGTTTCTTCTTCTTCTTCTCCTTCTCCTTCTCCTCCTCCCCTCCCCTTTCCCTTACTTTCTTTTTCTTTCTTTTTTCTTTCTTTTTCTTTCTTTTTCTTTCTTTTTCTTTATTTTCCTTCCTTTTCCTTCCTTTCTTCCCTCCTTCCTTCCTTCCTTCCTTTCCACTAACGGTTATTCTTTTGAAAGCTTTCTCCTTTCAGAAAATCTCTAACAGGATTGCATACATTGTCTCTCTGTTGATTGCACTGCTTTTAATATTGCACAACTGCATTTGTCTGAAGGAGATGTTTATTAAATGCAGATATATATTACTCAAGCATCAGTTTCATGCTATAATTTTGACCATAGCATCCTGCAATCCACTGGGGCATGATTTGGTAGAAAAATTATGACTGCTTTATGAACCCTGGAGGTCCACGTGTTACTTTATACATAGCTTCATTCTCCAGAGATTCCACACAGGTTTATACAATGTCAGAATCAGATGTCTTTTTTAAGGTTTAAATTAGGCTCTAAACCAATGAGATCCTTTAAAGCTATGCACACTAAAAATACTTACTAGTCTGCAAGTTGGTATCTAAGCTGCTTTTACTACAATAAGTTAGAGGAAACAGTTTCTAGCATTTTAATGTTTGTTCTAAATATTACGTGGGAACATGCAGTTATCTGCAATTTGTAAGTTAATAATGTATTACTACTGCAATAATGTTCTAATGTGTTTATTTGATTACAAATGAAAAAATTCTTAAAATCAGTATTAGACAAATTTTGAGTAGAATTAGTTTTAAATCTCTGATGTACTATAATGGAATATAAGCCTATCTAATTTAGCTGAAGATTTAAATTAACAAAATTATGCAAAGCAGTCAGTCTGCTTGAATAGGCAGGTAGAAAGGTGGGGAGGGTGGTATTGTATGTAATGGAAGGGCTGGAATGTATGGAGTTTACAGTTGGCAGTGGCATGGCTGAGAGCCTCTGAGTAAGGATGAAAGAAAAAACAAAGAACCTGGATATCATCTTGGGAGTCTGCTATAGACCACTTAGTTGGGACAATAACGCTGATGAATTATTCTTCAAGGAACAAGGGAAACTTCCAAATCAAGTGCCTTTGTCCTTATGGTGGACTTCAACTTGTCAGAAATTAACTGGGAGCATCACACATTTGTCACAAACAGGTTCAAAAGATTTCTAAAACACATGGATGATAACTTCAGGGTACAGGTACTTAGGAAGACAACTAGGAAAAATGTACTCCTTGATTTGTTGCTTGTCAACATAATGGATCTTGTGACTGAAGTGGAGATTGGTGGCCGTCTTGGCCACAGTGATCGCAAAGTGATCAAATCTAAAATCTCTGCTGACAGAGGAAAAGTGCCAGCAAAACCTCAACTCCGGACATGAGAAGAGTAGACTTAAGGTTGCTCAGGGAACCAGTGAGTAAGGTGCTCGGGAAAATGTTTTTGCAGGTGCTGAGGTACATCAGCGCTGGTCATTTTTCAGACATCACCTCCTAAGGGCACAGGAGTAGGCAACTCCCAAATGTTGGAAGTCAAGCAGGTGTGGCAGAAGACTGATTTGGCTAAGCATGGAATCTTCTCTTGGAAATAAGGCAAAAAAGGAAGTTGTATGCCCAGCTTAAAAGATTGATCATGTGCTCAGGAGGTCAACTTATGCAGGTCAGAGACAAGCTGCCCAGTAGTTCCACAGCTGCCTGTGTAGTCTATAACAGTCTGCAGGTTTTTGGTATACATTTTGGGTTTTTTTTTAAGTTTGGACTTTGTCTAAGAAAATCCATGGCTCATCACTTATGATTTTTTCCAGACATCTAATAGGGACGTATTAGATGCTGTTTTACTAATAGTGTTCCCATTTTAGATGAATTCAGGTGTATGACAATATTCTAGATGAGTAGATTACTTCTTTTTCCAGTTTCCATGCTGACTGTTTATTACAGCAGTTTCCTACCAACCACAGTATCTGGGTATTATTTAGATACTGAAATTTAACAGAAGGCCAAAAACATACAAAGCAGCCTGACTCCTATCTTTTTTACCTGTCCACAAACAGAATCCTTGCAATAAGAAATGTGTGACTGGGAAAGTCATATTTAAGAGATCTCGCTCTGCAGCCCAAAGCTGGAGAGATATGGACCTCGTGAGCTCTCAGCTGAAGCCTGTTCATAAGATAAGGCTGTTATATACAACCTTCCTGGTTTCATATCCCATGAATTAATGTCTGTGAGTCAGTAACAGAAACATCTCAGCATATATCAGCTACCATACTGACACAAAGAAACACCTGGGTATTATACTAGGAGATCTAGAAAAGCTAAGCTGGACAGATGTGATAAAAGTGGGTGAGGGAAAGTAGTTTCTAAGATGCTTATTCATGTGGTAATAGTATCCAAAGAGATTTTCACCCTGAAGGTTCTGAGGATGCCTTACAGATGACATACTGTCTTTAAAATCCATGTGCCCTGTTTCTGGGTCACATCATCACCAGGATGAGGCTTGGGAGCTTTTGCCGTCCTTACACTCCATTTCCACTGACTTCTTTAATAGAACAGAGATTGTGCTGATGGGCTTGTCTGATTTTGAAGAGCCTTTGAGATACACAAAAGTGGTGATGGCTGCTTTTATACCGAATCTGATCTCTCCTGAGCAGTACCCCTGAGAAATGGGGTGGAGACTAGTCTCCTGAATCCAGTTACTAAGAAATTTCAACCACTGCCTGCAGTGGCCTATGCTACATCTTATTAAAGAGGCTTTATGAAACAGTAGAATTTACTTGCAAGATGAGGTATGATCAGCATCAAGCCTAGGAGATTTTAAAATTTTGCTTTCCTGTTAAGGCCAACAGGAGTTTCACACTGCAGATCAGCCCTCAACTTTTCCAATCAATCACTTGTGTGTCTGCCAAAAAATTCACCTATAATAAATAGCAATAAAAAGGCTATATGTATTTTTACTGTACATGTAGTGATCATATCCTGTGGAGTTACATTGGTCCTATGGTTCCACAGCACTGAAGAAATAAAACAATGTTGCTCTGACAAGTTGCAGTGTAAACTGAAGTTGTTATATGAAAACAGCTGTGTTAATTTTACCTTTGCAGAAAACACACACACACACACACACACACACACACAAAATCAATGGTTGCCAAATAGAAAAGAACAAAATGGTTAGGGACTAAAACAATATTTTCCAGGAACCATAACAGAGTGTTGTGAAAAAAATGCATAGGAAAAGCCCCTGAAGCAGTTAAGGCAAAACAGAAAAGCACAGTCAAAATATTTGTTTCTCCTCTGAAACAAAGGGATCTTTTAGAAATTGTAGCTGCTCGTCCTTCTCTTCTAATCCAAAATGATCATGACTGAAAAGGTATTTTTAGTTAAATTAACATGGTGTGGTGTTAAATACACCTTCTTACTCATGGAGGGAGAGAGTTGCACTCTTTTTTTTTTTTTTCCCTACTGCAAACTGCATCATAAGACAGCTAATGTTAGGCACTGTATCTGGGTAATGACTTGATAAATTACTTGACTCAGTGGTTTCTGACCTCGAGTTTATAATGTGATTTCATAAAAAACTGCATAAACCCCTAATGGAGATAGACATGGGGCTTTTCTAAATATAGCAACAACTTAGAGAACAGCAAAAAAGATAAGTACCAGAGTTAACCAACCCAGTTCCTGAGTTTCTCATTAACTCTAAGATGCCCAGATGTGACAAGCTTCTTCTGCTATCATTGACAACTGGTTTAATGTGCTGGATTATTTTACAGTACTGGTCTGTGCAAGTATACTGATAACAGGATAACAGTATGGACCAATATATATAATATCTACCTTACACTTATGGTATCTCATGTTAAATGGTTTAATAAAGCTGTGACTTGACACCAAGCTGGGGGGGGAGCGTTGATCAACTGGAAGGCAGGAGGGCTCTGCAGAGGGACCTGGACAGACTGGAGAGTTGGGCTTATTCCAGCAGGATGAAGTTCAACAAGGCCAAGTGCTGGGTCCTGCACTTTGGCCACAGCAACCCCCTGCAGC
>VYXB01006410.1:762387-844837 GCA_013397135.1 Pachyramphus minor | reverse complement strand
GGGAGGTGGTGGATTCTCCATCCCTGGAGGTGTTCAAGAAAAGACCGGATGTGGCACTTAGTGCCATGTAATGGTAGTGGATCAAGGGTTGGACTTGATGATCTCAGCGGTCCTTTCCAACCCATCTTATTCTATGATTCGATGATTCTATGACTTCTTGCTTATGAGCTTGTATGCAGGCTGAGAGTACTCATATACCTTCTTTGTCAGGTGTCTCATTCTTATATTTTGAGGACCTGATTCCCATCCCACCACTGCATTCTTTTTACTGAAGGAAAAAGAGAAAAAAAGTATAGGAATGCATGAGATATTTGAAAAATATTTGAGAAAACTCCCTTTGTGCTTTTTTTGTTAATATGGACATTGCCTGACATTTGAGGTAGTTCTGTAGAGTCTTCCTATAACTTGGCTGCTCTTGCAATGAAGGCATCCATCTATTTCTGGCATATTTTGTGGATTCCATGAGACAGCATGTAAAGTTTACTGAGCACTGAAAGGGGAAGGGGAGATGGGCAGTCAGAGTGTCCATGGTCTCAGCTATATGTCCCCACAGTCATGGCAGTAACTAGAGCTGGTCATAATGAACCCCAGCCCTGGAACACTGAATTACCACAAAGTCAAACTGAGTGAATCACCTGCCTGGGCCCTGGTCTGACACCGGCTTTTCTCCATCGAGGAGGGATACAGTACAAGTTACACATGCTTCTGGGGACAGCTTGCTGCAGTCTTCAGGTCCAGTCCTGCAAGTGATTGAAAGCAATTTCTGCAACGGCTGAAGAAAGGGAGGGAGAATCATAGAATGGCTTGAGTTAGAAGGGACCTTGAAGATCATCTAGTTCCAACCCTCCTGCTGTGGACAGGGACAACTTTCACTTGACCAGGTTGCTCAGAGCCCCATCAAACCTGGTCTTGAACAGTTCTAGGGATGGGACATCCACGACTTCTCTAGGCAGCCTGTTCCAGTGCCTCACCACCCTTATAGTGAAGAATTTCTTCCTAACGTCTAATTTAAACCTACTGTCTCTCAGTTTGAAGCCATTCCACCTTGTCCTGTCACTACATGCCCTTGTAAAATGTTTCTCTCCTTTTTTTTTGTAAGCTGCCTTCAGATACTGAAAGGTCACAATTATGTCACCCTGAAGCCTTCTCTTCTCCAAGCTGAACAATAGCAATTCTCTCAACCTTTCCACATGGGAGGGGTGTTCCATGCCTCTTTGTGGCCATTCTCTGGACTCACTCCAACAGGTCCATCTCTTTTCTGTGCTGGGGACCCCAGAGCTGGATGCAGTACTCGAGGTGGGGTCTCACCAGAGCAGATTAGAGGGGCAGAATCACTTCCCTCAACCCGCTGGACATGCTACTTTTGATGCAGCTCTAACACCTTTGGCTTTCTGGGATTCAAGTGCACACTGCTGGCTCATGTCCAACCTCTCATCCACTAGCACCTTCAGGTCCTTCTCTGCAGGGCTGCTCTTGATTTGTTCATCCCCAGCGTGTATTTAATACTGGGGTTGTCTCGAGTCAAGTGTAGCACCTTGCATTTGGTCTTGTGAAACGTCATGAGATTCCCATGTGGCCACTTCTTAAGCTTGTCTGAGTCCCTCTGGATGTCATCCCATCCTTCAGGTGGGAATTCCATGATCTTCCCAGGCACACATGCTGACAGGACAGTTCCCAGGGTCCTCCTTTCTACCCTCTTTTAAAATGGGGACATTTTTTCCCTTTTTCCACTCACCTGGGACTTCACCTGATTGTCTTAACTTTTCAAATGTCATAGAGAGTGGCTTGGTAACTACATCAGTCAATTTCCTCAAGGACTCTGGGATGTGTCTCATCGGGTGTCATAGACTTACGTATGTTCAGGTTACTCAGGTGGTCATAAACCTGATCTTATAGCGGGAATCGCTTTGTGTCCCTAGTTCGCATCTTGCTGTCCATCCACTCTAGAGGTGTAAGAAGATAGAGGCAAAGAATGTTGAGTACCTCAGCCTTCTACTCAGTCTGTTTATTTCTCAAGACAGCTAAATACATGAAGTGTTGTCTTTATTTCTACGGATTTTAAATATTTGGATTGCATGTTGTGGAACCATCATCCAATGAATATTTTATGCCAAAATGGAGATAGATTTCTTTCAAAGGCACAAGTATTCAATAAACTGTAGAAATGTGTAATTTTGATCCTGATTCAAAACCTGCCAGTTTAAAACTTCATATGATTCCTCTCTAATTAAAATAATCTCTAAATGCCTATCATCTCTCAACCTATTTAGTAACAGGTAGGTGACTAAATCAGGCCAAAGGTTGACATGTTTGAGGATGAGGAATCTGGGTCTTCCTCCCATCATTGAAATTGATATGACTGTAGGAAAGCTAAGGAAATTTTCTTTGCCACAGGAAAGTAAAATCTAGCCTGTTGATCTTAATGAAGAGGAATTTTAATTCTAAAATTTTTACTGGTTTTATAAAAACTTGAAACTCAAAAAAATCCAAAGATGTACTCCAAAACTAAAACACTAGCAGCTCCTGCTGGATGCACATCAGTTACTGCATTCCAGTAATAATGGCCAATCAGAAACAAAATTCGAAAGAACTTCAAGAAATTTGAAAAACTTTAATTAATTTAAGTCCAGTTTTGCATTGGCTTATGACTCATACTGTACAGAACTGATTTAAGTTCTGTTAAATTAGAATATATGTCACTGCAGATGAAAAAAAGGAGTTCATATATAGATATATATCTGTTCCTAGTATATTCATAGTTATATTCTCAAAGTATGTGTATGATCAACACCAGTACTAGTTACATTTTTATTTGTTCCTATAGTAAATCAATTGTCAACACTTAAATATCCTCTGGTCTCTCTCAAATAAAATAGCTATCTGGTCTTACACTGAAAATGTATTTTAATGAAGAGTTCTGTTTTTTTCTAATTTCTGATGTACATTGCAGTGAAATTTTTACATTGCAGTTGTTCACAGCCTGGGCACATCAGACCTGCTCAGACAAGCAAATAACACCTGAGAGGCGCAATTGCATTGTTACCGCTATCAAACTTTCTGGTTTTCAGACTTTTAATTTGAGATCTGATTTGTATAGGGTNTAAAATCTAGCCTGTTGATCTTAATGAAGAGGAATTTTAATTCTAAAATTTTTACTAGTTTTATAAAAACTTGAAACTCAAAAAAATCCAAATATTTACTCCAAAACTTAAATACTAGCAGCTCCTGCTGGATGCAAATCAGTTACTGCATTCTAGTAANAATTTGAAAAACTTTAATTAATTTAAGTCCAGTTTTGCATTGGCTTATGACTCATACTGTACAGAACTGATTTAAGTTCTGTTAAATTAGAATATATGTCACTGCAGATGAAAAAAAGGAGTTCATATATAGATATATATCTGTTCCTAGTATATTCATAGTTATATTCTCAAAGTATGTGTATGATCAACACCAGTACTAGTTACATTTTTATTTGTTCCTATAGTAAATCAATTGTCAACACTTAAATATCCTCTGGTCTCTCTCAAATAAAATAGCTATCTGGTCTTACACTGAAAATGTATTTTAATGAAGAGTTCTGTTTTTTTCTAATTTCTGATGTACATTGCAGTGAAATTTTTACATTGCAGTTGTTCACAGCCTGGGCACATCAGACCTGCTCAGACAAGCAAATAACACCTGAGAGGCGCAATTGCATTGTTACCGCTATCAAACTTTCTGGTTTTCAGACTTTTAATTTGAGATCTGATTTGTATAGGGTAAATGTAATATTAAAAAAAAATAAACCAACACTCAAACTCAATAATCCTCTTTACTTCTTTTCTTCTTTACAAGAGCTCAGAGTTCATTATTGAAGTTAATGAATTATAGCTTACGGCATCATTATGGGAAATATTATTCATTGTATCTTACACCTGAGAAAACTGGTGTGTTTTTAAGTACTGTTACCCATTAACATGAGAATAGAAAGAAGGTTTATTTTGTCAGCACTTTCCACCACATCATAAGGAAGCAAAGGGACCCAGCCAACATACAACATAGATGTATTGACATGTAAACTTTTTATTTGTGCTACTATTCTCCATCAGTGGAACAAAGGTTGGTTTGGTGCCTCCAGTGCCAGCAGCTCCTTCAAAGCTCTGCAGGCTTTGAAGTGCAACTGTGCCAAATATGATTAAATGTAGCAGATTTGTCTCTTTGTGGATAGCAGTGCAGGAAAAGCATTTTCTAATGGTGTGGGCCCTTAGCAGTGTAACCAGTGCATCACCGAACCGGAGCATGTTCAGGGGTCTCCAGTCGCTCTGGCTTTCCCCTTGGCCAGACTTCTAAGTTTGGGTTAAAAGAAGCATCTGCATAATTTTCAAAAACTCTTTAGTGGACTTTAAATTCAAATGGATCTTGTTTGATTGCAGTCACCTCTCTGCAGTTGCCCAATCATTCACAAAGCCAATTAGCTGTGGCCTTCAGTCCTTCTTCCCAGCTGTGGGCCAAAGGAGGGAGCTGAAGTCCATTTTGAGCTCCGAGATGCCACCTGAGTCCTGCAGCCAGCTTACAGACGTTCTCCAAGGGCAAACACACCACAAAGCCCTTCCATTCACTTCACAGTTCCTTTTTTTCCTCGAAAACAACTGATCTGTGATCAGAAAAACCATTTACTCAAAAATAAAGAGTAAAATGTTTTCCCTCTTCGATAATGTTCCTGGTTCTTTCAGTAGGTATTATGTTCTGTAATGTGTTGTGTGTGCACCCATTTTGTCATCGCTTTGGGTCATCCTTGCTCACAATTGGTTATTTACTCAGGGGCTTTTGAAATTATTGAGTTGACACATCTGTCAGACAGCAAAAGCAGAAATGCTAAAAGGTCACTTGGAGAGAAACCAGCTGCTTCAGACAAACCTTTCTGCCTTCAAATAGCACAATCATTATAGTCTAACAGATGGGGCCTCTGCTTTCATTTCTGTTTTTCTCCTTCACTTCAGGTATTTAGATATACTACCTCATTGCCAGGTCAACACAGGCCTTCTTGTCATTATGTACACAATAGGCAGCTCCCTGCTTAAGAGAAAACAGCTCCGTTTTCTGTAAATGGGGGAACCAGTTTCCTCACAGATAGAAGTTACAGAACATTTGCAACAAACTTTCCTGTTAACAGATTAATTTGGACACCAGTCATTACACTACGAAGCATGCATATAGTACTGATCTAACACTGTGGAGAGCCTGGGGGCTTTTGGCAAAGACGGTGATAAGTAGAAGTGAGTGAATAATTCTTAACAAATAATTTACTCAACACATTTGGACTGCCTCCCTATTTGGCGAATATTAACCAGGCAATTGTGATTTCCTCTGATTTATTCAATATCCATACTTTTGAGAAAGCATCCATCCAGATGATTTTTATTGTGGCTGGTGGGTGATCACGACTCTGAAAAATGTTGTTGGGCTACTGTGACTCATAAATCATGTGATATTGTTTCTGTGCTGTGATTGAGTACAGCAGAGGAATTGCTTCTGACATAATCTCTCCTGTTTTAAAATTCTCTTTCTGGGGAAAAGCTGTCAAAAGCTTGATTGCCTATCTATATGTGGTAAAGGAACAATGGGAAGGTGCAGAAGTGTTCAGATGAATGGAAAAGAAAGGCACTCTCCAAGTTTCTTTAATAAAAGATCTGTTCAGAAACGTCACATGAATTTACACAAATGCTTGGACACTAAAATCAAAAGTGTTAAAATGGCAGTCATTAAAGAGTCCAATTTGATTTCAAATCAAATCAACCTCCAAGATGAAAGTTATGCGTTTGTACAGAGAATTTGAACTGTGTGAAAATCCTTGATTCTCAACAGACACTGTGGAACATTTCGTTTAATAAAATTCATGCAGGGTAGGTAATAACAGAAAACTGAAAATTGTGTTTTTGGAAAGTCATTGCTCTATAAATGAAGCAGTTTTGGAAGTAACAGTTTCAAGGGAAGTATGTACCTGTTATGGAACTTATCTGTCGTGGGTTTAGCAGGGAATCAACCCTTTTTCTTGAACTCCCCCCTTTCACACAAGTACTATCAGTTGAGAGAGGTTTTATACAGACAAAACAGAGGCTTGACTTAAGGGATATAATACTAAGATTTATTACTAGCAAGATAAAAACTAAGAAATAACATATACTACAATACTAATTAAACTAGCTTATCTTATGGAAATAACATATACTACAACNGATAGTCCTAAATAGACCACTCCTTATGGGTCCACCCAGGACAGCAGTTCTTCCATTCTCTGCTGTCCTTTTTGGGTCACAAGTGAGCTGCACCAGCACAAATCTCTCACTGGGACTAAAAATCCCAGTAGAACAAGTTGCTCCAGCATAAGTCTCTCTCTCCATAGGCCACAGGTCTCTAGCAAGGCTCTGCTTCAATTCAGACCTCTCACAAAGGCTTGCAGCCTCCATAGGCACTGTTCCAGGACAAATTGCTCATTAACTGCTGGGGGTCTCTCTGCACCCCAGCTATCTTCTAAAGGTAGCAGGGATTTGCAACTTTGAGTCTTTTTTCCCTGCTGCAGGGAGAGAGGGGGAGGAAAGGGTACTCCCCCCTTGTCTCAACTCTTCTCTTGCTAGAACTGACCTTGGAGACTGCTGGTTATCTCAAGTTGTCCTCTGCTCTCCGCTGGAGCTGGAATCCTTGCAGCATGTTTCAGCTGGGCAGTTTCTTCTGGAGTTAATTTTTCCACTGCTACACATCCTGGCTGGAGAGACTTCAATGCCATACCTGCCCCCCGGCCCAAGGCCAGGGGAAGAAGGGCCTGGCCCCCGACTCGGGGGCCTGCTGTTTCCCTCCTCACATGGTGGCCGAAATTCTTACTGAGACAACATCTTCTCTTCTGTTTTCTTAAATATGTCATTAGCAGAGGCATTACTAAAACTTTTGATTGGCCTTTTCTCCGGAAGTAGACTTGGGCCTGACCATTTCAGCCAGGGGGGCTGGTAACCCACGACGCTATCTCAGAGAGTTTTTAACTCCAAGTGGCACTAGGACACTTAAATTTCCAAATAACAAAATTAAACCTGTTTCAAATTTGTTATTCTTTGGAAATGGGGAAGAAGGTGAAGGAAACTTTTTACTCCGCAGTACTGATCAGGTGGTGTAAAGAAAGAACGAACAATTCAGAAAGTATCTTTTCATTTTGGTGGTGGTTGATTATAGTGTCCTGGCTCAGTTCAATTATTTTCAGGTAACTGTGGTTGGATAGAAGCCCTCAAGTTGTGGCTAAGAAAGATGAAGAATACTGCAAAGTGTAGGAAAATTGCTTAAAATAAGGCAATATTTTAATCACAAGGATTGTGATGCAATAGATCATAAAATTTTACATAACATCACATCTTAAAAACAGTCTTTAGAGGCTGACTGGTAAGAAAAGAGTCCACAACTGCACTCCAAGTCAAGGTGTTTAGGAAACTGTAATACCTAGCATTTGAACTTGCAAAAAAGCAGATACAGCTCAGTCCAGGATGAAGCATTGGAAAGAGAAGACAGTGCTTCCCAGAATACTTGTGTAATAGTAAATACAGCAAAAAAAGTCATCATATATGAAGACCTGCAAAACTCAACAACTTAGTCAGCAAAAATATCTAAGAAACTGCTGTGCATCCTGTTCGAGCTAACCTCAACTCGGAGAATCTGTGATAAAGTCAAAAGATACAGAAAGCAGAGATCCATTCTCATCTTCTTTCAAGAGCTTGCAAAGGCTGATCCCACAGCACAGGGTACAATGCAGCAAAGCAATATACCCAGCTCAGATGGACTCCCAAGAACAGAAAGTGCATAGTGGTAATAATACATGTTGAGAAAAGTCCACACAAGAGTACCATAACAGCAAATTGAAACGTGCTCTACTTGGCAGGTAACAAGAAGTTGCAGATCCCTTAGAAAAATATTGCAATGGAAGTTATAGCATTCCTTTAATCTGAAAAGGATTTATTGTTGTCAATAGCATAGTGGCTCATACATAACAAATGTTGACACTGCTTGTGGTTGAAGAGAGAGGTTTCATGGGAATTCAGTGTTTGGTAAAACTTGATGCATTGTCACTTACCATAATGCCTTTGCCAAAGTGAACAATAAACATAATACTTAAAACCATTATTATTATTATTATTATTATTGTTATAGCTATTATTATTATTGATTATGATGACAATGATGATGATGAAATATTATTTCATTGAAGTTTCATGACCAAAAAGCAAAATTCAGATGGATGCGTGTGGAGACGTGGAGTGACAGGATGCCCTCAGGGCTACTTGCCAGCACTGCAATAAAAATAGGTCCAGAACAGGGTATCCTATGGTTGTTCAGATCCATGTGAAGTCTTGTCAGAGACTGAGCGATTTCTGGAGAAAGCAAAAGCCACTAGTACAGGGAGGTCAAGATCCATGCTCCAGACTCATGTTTCACAAATTGAGAACCTGTAGGTATAGAAGTGCCAGAATGTCACTCCCTAAAATGGTACCGAAAAATATATCTGCATGAATACACAAAAGCTGTTCAGGGACTCAAAGATCCAAGGTAGAGCCAGTACTTGTCCCAAATGATTAGTGACACTGAGGAAGTTGTCAAGGCTTGGAACTTATGCCAAAAACACAGGCCAAGTCAAGCAAGAAAGTCCATGTTGGTGCAGGGAAAATTGTTCTCCTGGAGCAAAGTAAGCACAGAATTGTTTAGAATGACTGGAAAACATTATGTACTTGTCCTAGACTATTATTCTCATGTCAGTAAAATAGCTTTACTAGAAGATACTAGAGCAAAACTGTGATTATGCTTGTCAAAAGTGTTTACAGTAGACATGGAATACCTGGCATAGCGGTGCTTGGCAAAGAAGTGCAGCTTAGTAGGCACCAGTGCTGGCTGCTAGTGGTAAATTTGGGGTTTAGGTCTGTAATTCCCTGTCTTTTATTTCCCACAGTCCAATTGGCAGTTTGAAAACAGTGTCAGTGTAATAAATCTGCTCTTAAAAAGGGATTGTGAAGTCAGACTCTGATCCATAATGGGGATAAACTGGTAAATTTCTAGATGAAAATAGTGCTGTGTGTATCTCTGTGCAGAACCAAGGACTGAAAATGGCAGTGGTATTCTGGGAATCATCAGCCTGATGACATTGTCATTGCACTGAAGGGAGATACACAGTCCCTCAGATTGCAGCTTACAAGGTATGGGACAGTGACATAAATACTTTTATTTTTTCAGAGAAGATGTTATGTGAGTAATAATTTGGAAGGTTAAAACAAAAAAACACAAGAATATTGTATTTTCAAAAAAGAGCAGACTGCGTGGGAACTGCTGCTGTTAGTGAGGTGATGGAGTGCTGTGGGGCAATGAGGGAGCTCTGTTGAAGAATGTCCTCTTGCACCAAAACAGAAACAAGCAGCCAAAATAACATATTGTTGATGGGTCCTGTGTGTGCATCTTTAAGGCTCAGGGTTGTGCCGAGGCCTTCAGAGCCTTTTGTTTTCAAGTTATTGGCTTGTATCAGGTCTATGCAAGTCACTGAAAGTCATTACCAGCCTAAGGTTGTTCTATGTCCAATGTGAAATGAATTGGTTGTGCTTGACAGCTGGGGTAGAGCTTAGATGCAGAACATATTGCCATCAGGTTTCTTTCACAGTACACAGTAGAGATTCTCCTTTTTTTTTTTCAATTCCCCTCTTACCATCAGATATTCTGTAAGAGTTGCTGGGAGCTGGATTGGAAATGATTTCCTGTACTGCCCAGCAGTCCTTGGTCAGGGTAAGCCCGTGAGATCTGATAAAAGCAGGTTGGGATGCTTTGAGGAATGGTGGCAACCTGAAATCACTAAAAAACCTGAGGTTAAGGAATTTACACTAACAGGAGCAGAGTGTGGTCAGAGTTAACATTATTTTATGTCAGCTCCATCTGGTCTTTGAAAAAAAGAATCTAACATAAAAAATGTTTAAAATTTGTACCTCCTAACTTGAATCCTAGGTGTTTCATGATGTGAAGAGGTAACATTATTATCATCCATCATTAAATCCACTGAGTGTCAAACTTATCATCTTGACACTTTAATGATCCTTAAGATGTCCTTGTAAAAGCTGGGTGCCATGGCAACCACTCAAACACGGGGCCTTGGCACTGTGGAACTTCTCTTAATAAATCAGGCATAATTGGCATCTATGTATTATAATAAATTAAAAGTTATTCAACTGGAATGATTTTATATTGTACAATATTAAGTCATTAAGTTTGCTGTTCTGATGTCTCCTTTGTGATATAATTCCTGTGTGTGCTTTTTAACACTAAAGATTTTATCTTCTCCCCTTGCAAGATACAACTGAGGGGTTCAAAGGTGCAGCAAATCAGTGTATAGTCTGTCACCCCCAGCAATGTGGGTTCAATTTCTGGTTAAACCAGAACCTCGCTGAAGTTATTTGTTCCCAAAGACCAAAGTAATTAGATTAAAAGGATGAAAATTATTCATACATATACTCAAGGGACTGCATGATCCTTCTGTGGTGATTTGTCCTTCTTTCCCTCGTCATGTTCTTTGTCCTCCTGCTCAGCCTGCAGACCTGCACAGCAGCTGGGGTGGATTGGCATGGCAAGGGCTGTGGTGGGGGCTGCCCCCTATGTAGCCCCCAGAAAATGCCTGTGGAGGATGAGAGGGGATGTGTCATCCCATGATGCTGGTGTGCCAGTGGCACACGGCTCTGCGCCGGCTCCATCTCCACTCTGTCCACCCTGACTGCTTCAGGTCACCCACTGGAAAACGTCTGGTTAGGAGTTACAAATCCTTGAAGGTAGGAGCATGAAGTGCCTGGAAAGCAGAGAGTACCTGCAAAGAAAATTACTGTATAGCCAAGCTCTTCCTATCTGTTTTGTCCTCTGTGGCAACATCAGCTGCAGACAACAGGGTTTGAATTCACTGCCTTTGTGTTGCAAAGGTCACCGTGCTATCTGCCTAGCGTTTTCTGGAAACAGGTGGCTTGAATGGAATATCAAATATTGGGTGCAAATCTTGAAAGCATATTAAAAATGTTCACATGGCAGAATGAATAGGGCTAATTGTAAAATGCTGTCTCCTTCCTTTCTTTAAAGATCTTTTATTTTGTTGATTTTCTGAGTGGGTCCTTCATGTCACAGAGTTATAAAGTATTTAAAAAATTAATTATTTTGTCCATAGGATGACTGCAGTGGGTGCCATGTGAAATTTTCATTTGTTTTCCTGCAGATTTGGGGTTTTAAATGTCTGGATTTTAAAGCATAAATCTATTCCATTAATGAGTTTGTGAAACAGAAAAAGACGATTTTTCATTGTGCTCTATCACAGTGGCAGACTACAGAAAAAGACCATGAGAGTGAATTCACCATGACAATACCAGATGTATTGGTGGGAATTGGAATGGTGAAATTTGTCAAGTTCTCAGTTAAGTTACTGTGAGCTCTAGCTGGACTGAGGTCTGTCTGAAAGCTCTCATGTTACCTTGCATGACCACATTTTGTGACTCTGTACTGATTTGTTTGATTTGTTTGCCATATTCAGTTTTCACTTGATGCCACAGTGATGGCTTTCTAATATTCCTCTGATTTACTACTGAAAATCAATAAAGTCAAAATAAATGGTCCTTTAGATATGTTTGTTTCTCTGTTTACTCCTGTGGAAATCATGTGTGAATGCTTTTTTTTTTTCTTTTGTGGAAAAATATCTCTTTGTATATTTTAATAGTGTGGCACAGTAAACAATAACATGTTTCTGGATAGGTCTGCATTACATGTACCTAAGAAGTTCTCAAAACAGAGGAGTGTTTGTGTATATATTTAATTTGAAGCCTGTTTCAACACTTCACTGATTGAAAAAACCTGCAAATGCTTAAGCAGGTGTTTATCTGGACTGTTGAGCAATTTAAGATTGGTCATCTAGACAGTGAAGTTAAGTCAAAGCATAAGTACCTATCTATGTGCCACTGTGATTTTAACTATTGTCCTGATTGCCCTTCATGCCCTGTTGTTTCTCAGGCTTTCCAATTGTGTTTTATATTCAGGTGTCAGCTCTCAAGGACAAAGACAGTGTCCGAGTTTTTGGAGACAAACAGCTCTAGCACACTTGAAGATGCTAAAAAAAAGTGTTAGTCATTATAAAGGTGTTAATAATCCACTTATTTCACCACTACTGTGCAATTGTATCAGACAGTGCAACAGCTGAGAGCAATAAAATAAAAATATATCCTTGATCACAGTAACATTATCAATGCACAGATATTTTTAAGTGAAAAGCTTATTTTTGAAATTTGCTATCAACATTTTTATTTTTAAAATCTTCTAATTGACATAGGATCAAAATCTAAAGAAAGCTGAATTTACTTTCAGAAATTTATGTTTTAAACAGACACTCAGGTTCAGATTTCCTCAATTTCTCCAAAACCTGAATTATTGCCCCAAATTCAAAAGGTTGCAAAATTGCAAAGCTAATATTTTAATGTCTTTAGTCTTATATAAACTTTTAATAAAAGTATTTTGGATACTGATACACAAAGACTAATGTTTGCCTCCAGAAAATATTAAGATCCCAAAGAAAAATGTAGTGTTACTACAATACATTTTGCCACACTAGTGCCTAGCATGATAGATGCTGGTATTTAAAAAATAAACTTCTGAGAGGTGTTGCTTGCAGATATTTTCCGGATGATTTTAGGATATTCTTCCGCATGCTTTTACAACTCACTGCTTTCCCAATTCCTGTCACTACTGCTGAACTTTGCTTGTGAAGCACTTTGGAGCTGTTGTGCACTACATAAAAGAAGGACATTGTAAGATGGTGGAGGAAGAAGACCAAAGTAGAAAGGAGGTCTGTATAAGATAGAGATCTTTGCAGTTTAGGTGATGGCTTGGGACTGGAATAAGGGCATTTAATTCTCTGTAGAATTATTGTAATTGGGTCCCTTGTTTCTGCAAAGAGAATTATTTGTTTGGGTATATTAATGTATTTGTTATCCCATCTGAGGTTCCATAGCTGAGCTCAAACTGTTTCTGCTTTCGTAGTCTTTTAGACAACACTAGCAAGAGTTTACAAATGGCACCTTTTCAATTTTCTTTTTTTCCAAAGAGGAATTGCTGCTTTAATTGTGCTAGGAATTCTTATGTTCATCAGTTTCCCCTGATCTCTACATTAAAGTGTTCACTTTGATCTAATGTATCTAATGGATGATTATCAGGTTGCTATGTGAGATAATTTATAAGAACCTAGTACTTTCCCATCATATCCACCACTTAGGAACTTTAGCCAAACACTTCATTATCCAGTAGATGCTGTCCTCCAGGTTTGCTCCTTGTGACTGTTTTGAGGGTACCATTTTTGTTCTTTAGAAATTAGGCTTTTATTAAAATGCAATAAAGGTAAGCAAAAGCCTTAAAATATGAAATAGGTACACCGTGATGCAGGTGATATCAGTAATGCCAATGCTGAGGGTTACAGCCTGCTTGCTCATTAATTCAGACACTAATGATTTAAGTGCCTATTTTATTAGAAACTTCATCTGTTATACAAAAATGGAAAAAAGGAGTGAGAAAGTAGTGTGTTGTGTGTTGTAGCACTTCGCTCTTGAACTCTTGCCTACACCAGTGTTTACATGAACGATTCCCTTTGCAACCAGCTTTTTTTAATTTTTTTTAACCAGAGGCAGAAAACCTGTTGTCTGACCAAAACTGTTCTCCAAGACTCTATGTTTGACTGTGCTTTAATTCAGTGTGCGCCAGCAGGTGTCCAATACTCAATTCTTAAAGTTTATATATTGTGTTTCATCTGCTGTTAGCCTAAGAGTTAAAAAGTGATAGTCCTCAGTTCAAACTTTATATCTATGCAGGAGAGTAGAAGTGTGAACTGCAAGTGCAGCTGGCACAGACCCATATGTAGTGTTGTAGCTTTGATCTGGCTAGTTTCCAGTTCCAGCTTCCAGGACCTGTTGTAGCCTCCCAGTATGAGGGAAGGCTCATGCAACCCTGTGGAAGGGAGCTGTTCTAGGCCTGAGCTCATGTCAGTCTCTTCTTCCCAAGCTGAGGTCTTGTTGCATCAGTAGAATATACCTGTTTTTCCCCAGAGCTGCACAGTCTGAGTGGCTTCTTATCTAGGTGCTCAGGTCATTCTGAGGCAGCAGAAAATGACTGTCAGATAGCATTGTGAAGAGGCAATGTTACTTTTTAAATTGTTTGTTTGTTTTCTCCTTCTGTTATGAGAAGGAGAACAATTTTCTAAGTTGTTCTTACAAGGAGGACAACTTGTAAGTTGTCAACATCTCTTTGGTACAGTGTGTGGGTAACAACAAAAGTGCAGCAAGGGTGGCTATGAATAATTGTACAGCTAATCGTGTTGTGATGCATGTGGACTGTGTCTTTGATGTTTGTGGTTTCTGTGGGCCTTTAACTGAAGGGAATTTCCTCTCCCCAAGACCGGATGGTGACTGCTCTGTCTTCCAGACTCCAAGGACTCACCCTGCAACTCCTGAGGGTAATGTCCTTATGCTTTCTTTCCTTTTTCCCAGAATCTAAAATCAATACTTTTAAGGAAAGAAATGATGGTTCTATTTTGATTTTGTGCATGGGAGTGCCAAACACATAATTAGCTGTGGACATGTTTGAATTGTTAGATGCTGGTCTGTCCGTAAAAATCTGTCCAGAATCTTGACTTTTGGGAAGAGCAGCAAAAGAAGGATCAGATACTTTTAGTTAAAAATACTTCTAAATCAACTTTTTATGGTTTCTTTTGTAACTATATTTGCTCATCACCATTTATTTGGATTTGCTGAGTTTACTGAAAATTAGTGATTGCTGAGTAATGGTGAAAAGGTGTCTTTCTGCTTTTACAATTAGGCCAGTAGCAGATATTTAGAATACACACATCCCCTTATTTTGCTGCAATGCTGTTGTCACTTTAATCATAAAAGAATTATGTATCTCTGTATATGAAAAATGTATTCTAGAACTACTCTGAATTAGTTTTTAATGTACTGTGACCTTGAATTGCCCCAGGATATTAATGCTAAATGATTACTTCTGAATGCTTTTTGAATAGCTGCACAGAGCAATTAAATGCACCATACATCACACCTGACAGAGCTAAATGCCTGTTCTGGTCAAGGAACCTAAACAGTTCTTTCAAATGATGATAATTCCATATTACTAAAGATTAAAAAAAAAGAAGAAGTAATTTTTTAGTATTAAGATAAGCATAACCTAGAAGAGATTATAACCTTTGCCTGCATGGAACTAAAAAAAAAAGATTTTTTTTTTACAGTGATCTACAAAGAAGATCACTAGAAAACCAGTACCCCATCACACTAGGTTTTCTCTCTAGACAAAGGGACCAATAGTAATAAATCCTTCACTTTTTGACAAGTTGCCATTTTTTTTTTTGCTTTAAAATAAGAGAATTATGAATATGACTTATAAAATGGGTATAAAATGTGGACACTGCTATTATGTAGGGTATATTGTACAGCAGTTGACTTTAGAATATGGAATGACATAAATCTGATCTTTGCAAAACCTTCCTATAAAATTAGTGAAGTTCAGAAGTGATTGCAGGAACCAAGATTGCTCTGGTAACTGATAGAAAAAGAACCTTTTGGTTGAGTCACTGATTCAAATCCGACTGGGTTTGGTTTCCTTAAAACATTGTGATTGCTCAAAATATGTGCAAAATATATTTCAATTCAGTGGCAATTTTGGCTCAGGTCATAGCAGACATATCACCCCTCTTGATGTTCAGTGGGTATAGATGTTGAGCATGACTATTTCAGTGTGTCCTAAATAAAAATCAGCACAATTGCTTATATGACACATCAGACACTAGTGACAAGTGCCTGATAGAGTCAACCTGCAGACTGCCCCTCAGTCCATGCTGCAGACCATTTCTTCACCTCCAGCCTGGTTCCTGGCAGTGATTCCCATCCTAAGCTGAAGCTGCAGCATCCCTGTCCCTGTTTCCCTTCGCAGCTTCCACCCCAGGCTCTGCTGAGGCTGAGACATCATTATGCGTCAGGCAAACTGTCTAAACCACAGAAATGTTAATGGCAAATACATATTGACCTTGAAAGTAACACCCGAGTAATTCCAAGGAACTGAGTGAGGTCCTGGCAAAAAAAAAAAAAGAATATAAAGCTCATATAAGGCATGCTTCATGTACAATTTCCAGCTTTTGCTGATGTTCTTTCTCAGGTTTGGGGGTGGATTTTGTGTGGTGATGCTCATAGGATGAAAACAGTTAAGGAATTAGGGCCATGAAGATCTGGTAAACAGGTTTTGGGAACCTGGTTTTGTTAGCTGTGTGCTACAGAACCCCAGGGCATTGCTGGGGGAAGGCGTGTGGTGGGCAGGCAGAAAAAAGGACTGCTAGAGGCAGCAGTTCATTACAGCAGTTCATTACAACAGTCCTGCAGCACAAGAGGAACCCAGAAAGGGTATGCTAAATAAAGAATCCATTTCTCTCCACATGTGCTTTAACTTCCACACATGGAGAAGAAACAATCTAAACACTTCCAAAAGCAGACACTGCGGGAGAGTAGGCAGTGAGAGTCACCGTTCTTAGGGGAATCAGTTATTCAGCTCTAAGACAGTTTTTACTGCATGTTTTCAGTGTGAGGAAGCACACTGTTGTATGACTGGATTAGATTGAGAAGATAAGTTGTATGTGCTTTACAAAAAGAGAAAGGAAATTTTATGACAAAACAGATTTGATGCTCCTGCTACTAAAATCAGCTGCTATGCAATGAAATCTGCATTATGGCTGCCCCATGTCAGCCAGCAAGGACGTAGGCGTTAACATCACTGAAAAGTTTGAGCTCCTGTTAGACTAGCCCAAGGGAAGCAGAACATGCATGACTGGCACTTGCATGGCAGGTAATCCAAGCTGACATTGACCTTGACAACATTACTTGACAATATTTCTGCTAGAGGAAACTAACCTTGAATTTCCCAGCAGTGTTAGGTTCCAGCAGGCTTCTCTGCAGCAGGAGGATAGCACGATCCTGTTCTTTTTATTTTAAAGTTTGGAAATGTTTCATGTGGTTAAACATTTCCAAACTCTCCTTGTTCTGTCCCTGGTCTTTGTTTAGTCCTTGGCCTCAGAGATCCTATCACAGTCTCAAGTGATATAGATCACTAATCACCTCATGACCATCATGGTATCTTTTGGATTGTCACCTCTCTTTGCAGGTATATGTGTAAAAGAAAGTGTCCTGGGGAACATTTCTTGCTCACTGGCCTGCGGAAGGTTCAGTGACCATCATAGGCTATATATGCAAAATCCTTCTGAGAAAATTTTCCAGAGTCAAGGAGGAGGCAGGACTGATGCCCTTCATCTCTACCTCTGCTTCACTAGAAGGGGAGAATCTTTGCTGTTCGATGGGCACAGTCTGTACGCTCCGTCTGCCAACTCCAGAACCCATCTTCTTTGCAGGGACTCCTGCGAGACTGGTTTTACCCTCAACTTCATTTGCTGTGACTAAGACTTACTAAAATTGGGCCATATTTTATGGCTTTTTCTTAGCTTCTCCACACCCTGATTTGATATTAACCTTTTGCTCTGTTAATCAGAAAAAAAAAAAAACAAACAACCAAAACCCAACATGAAGCATTTTTTTAACATTACTTAATTGATAAAGATGTCAATGATGAAGATATAATTTCATTGTTGATTGCTTCTTTGGCAAGAGTAAAGCTTCATCAAATGTGATTCCATATATCAGACATGGGGAAAAGAGTAAACAAAAGGTAGAGATTACTAGAAGCTGGTTTTGTGGGACAGAGTCAGATTCCAGATCACCTTTGTTAGTCTTAAATGAGAGTATTAGGGGCCACGTTTTTGTTACCTGAGGAATCTTAGAACTGTCGGGTGTAATGATCTCCAGGCACTCTGAAAAGGGATGGTAGTCTTTTCCTCTTTTTTAAAAAATGAGTAAGTTATTCAGGTTTTTTTCTCACATTTGTATTCCTGTTCGCAACCTACTTCAAGGTCTGTGGCGTCTAAAGGATGGAGAATGCAACTAGAATCTTCACAGGCAACTGGGAATTTGTTTCATGTTGTTTATCTGGTAGAACTGACAAAATCAGTCTTCTCATCTTTCTTCATTAATTTCTCTCTCTGTCCCATAACTGTGTGTAGAATAATTAGTTAATGGGACTAATTCTGTTTTCCTTTACACTAATGTCATTATGTGTGATACCTGTTGAGATCAATGAAATCAAATAAACCTGAAGAAACTGCTGAGGTCAGAATCACAGACAGTATTTGAAAACCAATCTTTCACCCAGGATCTAGAGTCTTGCGGGTTTTTTTCTGTTTTGTATGCATTCCCAGTGATCTCTTTTTTTCCCCCCCTTTTCCCGGGGTATATGCAGCACTCCTTTTTGTCTTTGCTGAGTGATATTATTACATTGTTCAATGTCGTTAGCTCAGAAATACACCCATTTTAAAAAATGGGCAGGCAATTATGATGCTTAACTGTACTACAACACTAACATTACCCAGAACAAAATGAAATTATTCCTTCTGCTGTTCTTCAACTATGAAGCAATTTTGAAATGGAGGAAGAGGTCACAGTTCTGCAGCTATGGGTTGAAGTTTTCTGGAGTGAGAAAAGGACCAATGGTTTGACCTGTTGGAATTCTATTGAAGCATTTTTGAACTATTATTTCAAACTTAATATTGATATATTTTCTGGTTTTTGATTGGTCACTTTAATGTAAACTTCAAAATAAAATCTAGCTTTCCTGTGTTTTAAAGTTAACACAATTGAAATTAATCCCTCATTTACTCCTTTTTTCTTGGACACATAGTATTTTTCTAAAACTATTTTTAGTTTGAAGTGTATTTTAATGCTCGTGTTAGCTTCACTTCTTTATATCATTTTTATCTCCTAAACTACTACGAGTTTATTATTATCATTACAGTAATGTGGTGACCAGAACTGAACACAAAACTCTTAACTCCCTGCCAGAACCTTATATAATGGGAGAACAATGGATGAATGTTGTTAATTTTAAATGCAAAATTATAAATCAATTACAGTGATGGCAAAAGCCCTTCGTGACATGCCACAATTTACTTTCAAAGACATTTAAACCTATTTCATATGCTGAACAATCTGTAATAAATTATGATTTTTTTTTCTTTTGAAATGAAGCTATAATTATGACAGTTGAATTCTTGTTCTGAGAAATAAGGTGGCATTTAATTCCTTGAGAACAAATGACAGTCACAAAAGAACAGTTAATTATTCTCAGCTGCAAAAAAAAAAAAAAAAGGGGGGGTAGGGAGAGGGAAGAAAAGAAGTATGAAAGAGAATGTGGTAGCACTTTATGTGAAGTGTCTATTAATGAGTCCTTAACGAAAGCTGTACTGCAATTGACCTTTGCTTGGTGTCCATGTGATTGAGTAACAATCTTTAGGTCCAACCCTTCCCATAAAATCAAAACCACATTCAAAGTAGGAGTACAATGAAGGGATGTATCTGCAGGAAATGTTACATTTCTCTTAGCAAACCTTCAATATGCAAAAAACAAAATGCAGAAAAAATCTGATGCCAATCATATGGGCAAAACAAACCCCTAAGTCATCTCTGCAGTTCCAGGCTCTGTTGCAACTGTACTGTGGTACAATTAGTCCCAACACTTCTTAATTTCCATACTTAGTATTTGAAAAAGATGAATCATTTTGACTTCTGGCAGTATTCACAGGGCAGTAAAGGGGGATGTTAACCAGTCAGCTCCCTCATGCTACCAATATGTGACGGTGTACTTCACTCTTCTTGCATGCGTAGCTCCCACCATGATCGGTGGGACCACACAAGGGTCATAGGATAACTAATCATCCTGACTTCCTGCTGTATCTTTGCAGTAACCACTTCGGAGCTGAGTGTATTATCATAGGTTAGGCAGTATTTCCAATTTTCAGATCACACTTCTTGGTGAAGAGTTGCCAGTCTTGTTAATCTACCTCCCTTCCTCAAGGAAGAGAGGTAGATGTTTCCGAAGGGCCATACTAAGTGGAATATCTTCCTCCTTCTTGGTTAAATTAAGATTTGACAATTGGTTGATCTGGGGGCTCTCTAAAATATAGTAGGAAAAAAGTTGCATGTAAAACAAGGCCTAATGCACTGAGTTACATTAATGTTAAATCAAATATGATTGGTTTAATTGTGTTTCATTTTATCTTTCATACATATGTGGTGCTGGCAGAATTTCAGAGCTTTAAGAAAAGTTGATTGAGAACTATGTGGAAATAATATCAGCAAAAAGACTTGTAGCAGGTCTTTCTGCTGTTCGTTAAGGGGTATATAGTCTAAAATTTGGGGGATATAATGTATTTCTTAATACCTGTACATTTTATATTGCTTATAAAATTATTCCTCGGGGAAAAAGCAGACTTTCCATAAGACTTTCACCACAACAAAGCATATGAGAAATCCTGGTTGATTTCTAATGTGGAAAAAGGAGGTACTGTTAGTAATGTAAAAGTACACACTTTAAAATAATATGCATATATTTTTCATTTTGTCATCTTTATATTCAAATCTGGTTAAATCCCTTAGTGGCATGACACAGTAGAACACTGTTAGACCCATGTGGAAACTTACATGATTGGATATTCTATTTTATTTGTCTGCTCAGTTCTGATAGCAAACGGAAGATTTATTAATGCAATGTAAAATATTCACTGGCAGGTAAAAGTAGTTCTGTTAATGAACATGATTAGAACAGCAGCTGGAATACAAAAAATGCAACGTTTGCAAGATCCGTGGAATTAATAGACCTTAAAATACTCAGGAAATCAATTAAAATACATCTTCAAGATTACAAAAATGAATGTGCATGTGTTTAACTTGAAAATGAACAATAAAAGAATAAAACCCATACTTCCTCATCAAGAACATTTCAAAGTGCCTTTTCCCGACCACTGCAGAGCTTGCCAAAAGATTTGGGGAACAGATATTTTTCCACGGCTTTTAATTAGGAAGGTACACTGCCAGTGAGAGCTTAAGGTAGTTGGAAGCTTGCACTTCTCCCTTGTCCTCCCTCAGGGCATTCTCACACTGAGTACCTATTTTCTGTACTTATAAGGTTATTTATATCCCTGCATGTGGGATAAATGCTCATTAAAATTGCTTTGCTGCAACTGCAGCTGGACTTGTTGGTGAGGGCTGGATAATCCCAGGCAAAGGAGGCTGGGTGCTGAGGGTGGTGGCATGGCCTCAAGGTGATGTCCCCACTGTCCTTGGCCCCGTCCTATCTCCCCCAAGCAAAGACAGAAGAGCAGATCAGTGATGAGCAGGGCAGATCAGTGATAGGACCAAATTTGTGTAGACCTGTGTCCCTGTTTCACCGCTGATGATACCATTGCCCTGCCACTGAGCTGCTGGGAACCAGGCTGTCTGTAGATGGGGAACATCAGCCCTCCGGATTGCACTAACAAGCCTTGGCTCCAGAGGCTGGTCTGGAGAAAGTGGGAGCTGGAAGAAACATCAGATTAAATAGTTCCCTCTCTGGCGAGGGAACTCTAGGGCATCTGGGGGACACGGCAGGTGCTCACTTCCCTGGCCATGCAGCCAGAGCCACCATTTCAAGCACAGACTGGGACCAGCTGAGCCTGCCACTGCTGTATCATTCAGCCAAATGAGGTTGTGCTTTGATAGGACCACTTGGTTTCCCTCTGCTTCCCTGAGACTGGCTATCTCACAAGTGTAGGAAACATCTTCCCAGACAATCATATGTGGTGGGATTTTTTGACTAAATGTAGTAACAAATATTTTTTTACTCTGTGGCTTTTTGAACTGTATGTTACTGTAGAGCTCTATCCCTGTGAAACAGGAAATTCTTTTGTGGTGTTCTTTCTCCTGTAGTCAGTACAGAAAAGTTATGGATGTGACTGTGCTTTTGTTTACAACAGTTAAGCCTTTTAGCCTTTCTTGGCTCCTGCAGGAGTGAACTTAGTGCTCTGAATAAGTGAGAATACAGGGTGATATCCCTTGCTTATTGACATTTCTGATCCAACACAAACACCAACATGAATACCTGTGTCAACCTATTTATTTTTTATCCAAAGATAGCACCTTTCAGGAAAAAATAATGAAACAATAATAGGCATTCCTTTTTTAATCACCTATGGACCTCGAAACATAATCACCTTCCCCTGAAACCTGCATTTGGCAGTGTTATTTTTAGCACATTTATCAATCAAGAAATTGGATTTGAGCCTGAAAGAGATGTCTGCTGTTATAATGCACTCATTACTATCTGATTATTTGTATAAGACAATACAGTATCTGCTTTATGCCAATAGCTAGAGTCAGAATTGTTTGGAGTGCAATAGGATCTGAAAGGTATAATGCCATCAAGCAGTTTGCTTAAGATTATCAGTGGTCTAGTACTTTAGGTGTCAAAAATGTGGTGTTTAAACACCAGTTATTCTTCCAGGGAAATTTGTTTTGAATCAGCATCCTGGTCCTCTTCTGTAAGAGAACCCAATTAAAGGAGATTGCTATGTATTTCTACTTGAAAAAAATGAACCAACTAAATTTATGCTTTTAGCACTTTTTATGTACAGTGCTTATTTATGCAAACATGATGAAAAGGAATTAGAGCGAGACAGAGTGTACTCCTAATGAGTTTCATAATATATCATGTATTTCCATGCAAGTGAATGAGGAAGGCAAAATACACAGACGGCCCAAGGGCTGCTAAAGTCCTCAAATTCCTCTGAAAGGAAGATTCACCATGAATTTCCTTTCCATTTACACTTTCTCTCACAAAGAAGATGCACAAGGACAGAGTTTTTATCAAACCATGAATAAAAGTCCCCAATTCAATTGGAAAGGAAGCCCCGATGAGCAAGGTATAAACCTCAGTGGAGCAGGGTAAAGCCCACACTACCTCCTTCCAGCACATACTGCAAGGGGTCTGCTCTCTCCCCTCAAACTTTCCCTGAGGTGGGAAATCTTTCAGAATATTAACTGAGAAATGTTGCTTCCCATATGCATCATCATTCAGTCTTAAAATCATCTAATCATAGAAACACAGAACAACTTGTGTAGGAAGGGATCTCTGGAGGTCATCAGTCCAACCTTGCTCAGAGGAATAATGAAATCATGTTGCTCAGGGCTGCATACTCTCCTGTCTTGAACACCTTCAAGGATGAAGGCTCACAGACACTCTGGGCAGCCTGGTCTAGTGCTTGATCACCATTATGGTAGGAAAAAATTCTCCTAATACTGAACCAGAATTTCCCATGTTCCAGATTGTGTCTCCTGCTGGTCATCCCATTACCATGTACCTCAAAGAAAAGTCTGTCTTCCATCTTCTCTGTACCCTCCAACACAGACAGCAGCAAGGTCTCCCCTGAGCCCTCTCCTCTTGGATATACTGCTTCTATCGGGGAAGTGCGTAATAACAATTTTTTAGGAGTGAAAGTGTGATTTCTATATTCTGCCTATAGTCTGTCCTCAATATCTATTCTGCACTGCTGTGAAAGAAGTTAAAATCTTATTTTAGCCATAGGCTACCTCTTTAAGCTCTTTTAACAAAGATAATGCTGATACTGCTTGTTCAATTCAGGACGATGTCTTAACGGTTCTGCTTAGGTAAGCAGTGACTATAGCAAGTACGCTACCAATTTTTCATACTGATGGTGGAAAGACAAAATATGAGGAGAAGTAATAATTTTGGGTTGAACTTAATATTTAACTAAACTGAAAAATATTTTGCTCATTTCATTCATCAGGAGAAGTACTAAAAGACACAAAAAGGTAAAGGAAGAAAGGAAACAGTGATCGGTCCCATGTAACCTTAGGATATAGTGGTTGAAACTTTTCATTGAGAAGATGGCATCCTATAATAATTCAACATTTCCCAGCTTTTTAACCCAAAACTTCAACTGTATTTGTCACAAATGTGTAACATGTTTTGACTCACCCCACCTTCCATTTTTTCAGCCAATAAATAATTTGCTTGGAAGACGTAAGTCAACTACATCACAACCTTTTAGAAAGCCCCAGCTCATGTGACATCAGCAAGCAGGTTCATGGCTCTTGGTCTCTGGAGAAATCACGTAGGAACCATCTTTGGAGCCTTTTTTGCCCCTTGGCATGTCTGCTTTTGAGTTTCATTTCAAAGAAGACAACTCAAAGCTTCTATAAAAGCAGAAATACTGAAAATGGGAATGACTTTAAGAATAGAGGTGCATCAGTAGTGAATATTTGTAAATGATTCCAACAGCATTCTTCGCATCTGGCTGGCAATTTCATGTAATCAGATTTCTCCTTCAGTTCCTGTTATGTTAACTGATTAGTTTGTGGATCTGAAAAATTGTATCTCACACTCTGTTCAGCTTCCAGGTTCAGGCTCATCCTTTTAAAAATTGCACTGTGCAATATGGAAAGCTGGGCTTTTTAATGCAGGTTTTAACAATTGCAGTTAAATTGTTTGGGGTGGAGGGAAAGATATATCCAAGGATAACACCTGTTTTGATGCAATTAAAGCCCTACAGCAGTATATGGATAAAATACTTCTAGAAAACCTTGCTCTGTAGAGTTTAAAATTACAGGGCCAAAGGGGTTGTCAGTAGTTAGTCCCCAGAAAATAGATTGGTAATGATGGAAGCAGATTGATTTCAACTATTGCCCAGGTGCAAGGGAAGTTGTGTGATGGTGACATTTAAAGACATAGAAGAGCAATTAGAGAGACAGGTGCTGCTTATGTTGAAGCTTGCCTGTTGTGATGTACACAAACTGAGGTAAAAATTCTGGTGCAACGCAGCGACTTTAAAAAGGATCAGTTAAATTATTTTATTTTAAAAAATGATTAAAATTGCAATTGGTTTCTCTGTCCTTTCCTACACTAGTGTCCCTTAGAACTGGCTTTGTGAAAGCCACAAATTCAGAATAAATTAAATTCAGCACAACTCTCCCCAAAACGAATTAAGTCTCCCATTTATTTCATTGCCATTTCCTGCAGAAAACAAGTGCAGTTCTTAAATCTTTACAACCTAGACTGATGTTTTCCTACAGAGAACATATGGGGAAAATGTAGGTCCTTGCTTGCAATGAGATTTTTCCCTCTTGTCTTCTGGCCTGGCTTGGCAGTCACCCTGGATCTGGCTTAAAGCATAATATTGTGTGCCCCAGGCTTGGGCTATCCTCTTTCTTTCCTTTTTCCGCTCTCTAGTCCCAAGCTCCAATCCAGGTAGACAGGGAGAAACTGGAAACACTGTGTTGGGAGGAGATTCAAAGAAAAGGATGGGGAAAAGGGGAATGTGGGGTGGGAGACCAGTAAGGGAGAAAGTGAGGCATCAACTGCATTCTGTGGTAGGAGAGATTCTAGTGCATCAGTGAGAGTTTCCCATGCTGAGGTTGCAGGGTCTGGGGTACCTGAGCTCTAGACTGCAGAGTGCAGACCCCTTTTACCAAAAACTTTGAGAAATCTATGCAAAAGTAACCATGCAGTTGTTGCATTCCCTAAAATCTGTGTCTGTAGCCAGGTACTACCCGCTGCTTATTCACATAGAGAATCACAGGAAGCGCCAAGTTGGAAGGGACCCACAAGGACCATTGAGTCCAGCTTCTGGCCCTGCCCAACACCAAGACCATCACCAAGAGTCACACCATGTGCCTGGGAGTATCATCCAAATTGTTCTTAAACTCTAAGAGGCTTGGTGCTTGACCGCTTCCCTGGGGAGCCAGTTCCAACACCTAAACATCCTCAGGGTGAAGAAGTTCTTTCTAATATCCAACCTAAACCTCCTCTGACGCAAATGCAGGCCATTCCCTCTGGTCCTGTCACTGGTCACCACAGACATCAGTCTACCCCTCCTCCTTCCCTCATGAGGAAGTTGTAACTTCTAAACAAAAACCCCATTAACTTCCTGCCTGGATATAATTTGCTCCAACCACACATGGAAAGTATCTAATCTTTGTATCTAAACCCAACCTCTGCAAATGGTCTGTTGTATCAATTGACAATGCAGAAAAGTGAGAAAAGCGTGCACAAAGAGCTACCCACTCCTCAGTTTAATTTTGGATCATTTTGTGATTCACTTGCTCTGACCCCAGCTGTTCACTTGGCTTTGTTATACTCCAGTTGTTTTATCTGTGAGTAAAGGCAAGATTAAGACATTGTCTCTCCAATTATAAAAATCCTCTGTGGAAAAACATGTAATGGCTCTGCTGCTAGGTATGGTGGAGAGGTCACTGACCAGATTGAGACAAAATGAGCTAAATTTATCTGTGATAATACCAGATTGGTTTTGTTGGAGTTAGGGCAGGGATTGTTTTGCCCCAGTATGTGTTGTTTTCTCCCTCCTTTCCTGAACTAGTTGGATCTGTCAGGCTTTAATCCAATTACTGATGACACTGGAGAAAAGAGCAGCAGAAGTGGGCTGGATGGAAGAAATGCATTAACACAGAAAAATCTCATCTTTTCCCAAATCAGGCAGACAAGAACAAGTCCTGGGAACTGTCAAGTGCCTCTTATTTTGGTTTTTCAAATAATTCAGGGTTAATCAGTCCATTTGCAATTGTTTCACTGATAAAAGCACAGTAAACAAAGGAGCTGGTTGCAGTTCTGCAAGGAATTGAAAACAACTATTTTTTTTCTATCCAGTTTGTGTAGGGCTTGAAACACATTGACAGAAAACACAAATTTTGGGTTAAAAGAGGTGACAGTTATGAGTGATGTTTGCAGGGCTCCCATGAACTAAAGAGAAAAGAGTTATGCAGAGCCACCACCAAGTTTTTTTCCAAGGGTTTTGAGAGATACTTTTTTTAGAAGAAGAAATTTTGCTAACGTGTTTAACTCATTCATTCTGTTAAAAGGAAACATTTGTAGTTATTTTCTTATTTCCAATTATTTTAATCCTATTTGCAAATCTAACAGATGCACATAACATTAAGTGAATGATTGATACCCAAACAACTTGCTACCTTGTTTAAGCTTTTGCTTGGCCCTATGTGTGGGTTGTCTGGCGGGACTCATGGTTTGTGTTTCTACTTCTTGCTCTTGTTCAGGTAGCCACAAGAATGAAACATTTGAGCAGTTGCACAAATAGGCCCAAATATCTATTCCGAATGCATTTGTGTGACTTTGCAATTTTTCTTTCCCTTGTGGGGGTATCCTGAGTCAAGATGTGCACAAATGCTGATTAAAAACATGAACCCAGCTCTGCTGGGGTTCACATGGTTTTGCTCACCCTGGTCCCCTCAAACAGCCTTCCTGTTTCTTGCATGGTTTAAACGGTGATTCATCCTCTAATAAGGCTGTTTCCAACAGCTGTAATTCCTTAAGATATGCAGATTTCTTATGCCTGTGACCCACTTGAGAACCCTTTGAAGTTGGTTAGTCCCATGTGGGTATGAAGCTAAGAAAAAAGTAAATCCCAGGCCAGGTCTGGGAAAGTGTTTCGCCTTTACATCACAGGCAATGGTCTGACTGTCATTTCTAGAATTCACTGTTGTGACTTTTGGCCGTTTCAATTTAAATTATAGGTGATAATGAGGCTGGTTCAAGCCCATGGACAAGGTCTTCCTGTGGCAGTGCTGCCTCTTTTCGACAGCTAGTAAAAAAAACATTTTGTAGTTATGACTGATGTCTGTTCAGTTACTATATTTAAAGTCTAATAGACTTTTAGAAATACTATCTTATCCAGCAGGATTTAACTTCATTAATTTTGAAACAGGAGAGAAATGTTAGTCACTGTGCAGTCTTTGATTATGCTCTGGGGAATTTCCTGGGGTTAAATTAACCACAGGGGAACTCTACTCTTGTACTTTGAATGCCAGTGAAACATGCTGAGAAATACAGGGGAAAAAATCATTATAATTTTGAAGTGTAAAAACTATAAAGTTCATCTTACGTGTAATCCCTAGTGCACAGTAAATTCTGTATACTTGCACCATTTAAAGTTAATGATAACATTTACTTTATATTTTGTTTTTGCTTTACAAAAAAAGTCAAACCACCAGCAATAGTATTTGACCATAAAGGGACATTCAGAAAACTACCAGTTCACCACACTTGGTTTAAATTCAGAAGGGAGATAATTTGGCCACTAAATGTCCTGCCTGATCCACAGTGTCATTGGAGAATTACTCTCCCGAAACACTTTCATCCCCCAGCTGCTGACAATTTAGCAGTGCTGCTTGCCTTTAATTAATCTCTTTGAATTTACATGTAGAAGGTCAGTGTCAATGAGTTCAGCAGAGTTAGCAGAAATTTTTGTCCAAAAAAGCACGTTTTGGATGATGTGGTGTGGTTGGAATCAAAAGCTTTTTTTGAAAAGTTTTTTGTGTTATGTTTGGAAAATGCGAAATGAAAGAGTTTACAATTTCATACATCAACAAAGATTTCAGTAATTTCACTTCTAAAAATAAAATTACTATTTCTAAAAATTCCTACAAATACTAAAGGAAGGGTGGAGGGCAGAAGTATGGAATAACACATCTAAAAATGAAGAAATCTTCTTTCCTTCCTTACTAATGAGTTGGCAAAAAAATATAAAAAATCCTGTGAATTCATGGTTTTTTCCATTCAGCCGTCTTAGAAATGTTCCCCTCTTTTGTACTAAAAAACAAGTTGAGAAAAATATGAAAATCGATACTTTTAAAGTTAATATTTTTGCATTGTTGAACCCAAGCTAATCCTCCAGTCAGCATGAACTCCTTAAGCAATGCAAAAGAAACACAATTTCATTGGTCAAAAATATTGTCAAAATAAATTAAATCTGGCAAAAGTTTTCCTTTATTTTCTCCGTTTTTTTAATGTGCATGTAAAGTAGGATTTCTGTCCAACAGGTACAGAGCCTGAGTAGGAACTGGATTCTGCGAGAGACCAAGAAAGAAACACGGGAAAATGTATTTCTTCTTAAATTACATATACTACTTAATGCAGAAACCTTTTCTCTTGCCTGATCTTCTGCTAAAAAAACCCAGTACAACTATCTTCTTGCAAGAGACATATGAAACCCACAATCCCTAAAAAACACATGGGTGTGTACATCCTATGGAAGAAATGTGTTATGGGCTTGGACCTCAATGCTAGCTGGATGCAGCTCTACCTTGTAAAAGCAGGACATCCCTCACATGGCATATCTAGTGAAAGGAAAAGCTCGACATGAACGACTGATCTATTCTCTGCCAGTACTGTAGGAGATTGTTCCATAACAATGCAGATGAATGTCAGCCAGGTACAGAGAGAGCATGGGTCTAAAATTTCTAATCTGTGCTATTTAAGCATGTGGGACTAGTGGCATGCCTCCTTCATTTAGTTATCCCTCTGCAATTTCATACCTTCTCTAATTTCTTGTGATGAACAGAATTCCCATTGCACTTAGCTTTTACCTAACATGTATCCATTTATGACTGCCAAAAAGATGGTATTTTCACCATTTTCCAGACTACAGGATATGTGGAAGTTGGCTGCCATTTTCTCCTGTTGGGGTAATAGGAGATTCTTCTGGCAGTCTTCATCCACACCTACACTCCTATTTCAGTACAATATCCTTTCAGCAGCATACAGGCTTCAGACTAGACTTGGCAAACCTCTTTACTGAGAAAAAGCTGAACCACAATACCAAATGAGAAAAAGAGGATGGCAATGCATTTTTCAAAATTGATTTGGATGGTCTAGGTTAGCTTATGACTTCATTGTTATTATTTTAACCTCACACATTCCTCTAAGCTAGGATGTACAATATTGCTCCATTCTAGAGATGGAAAAACAATTAGTTGATTTAAATCAGTCTTAAAGAAGAATGATTCAACACTTGAGCTTCAAACCAGAACTTCATTACTCCTGGCTTTATGAGGAGTCTACAGCTGCAGCCCAAATAACATACCTTTCCCTCTAGCGCCGTTGCATAAAGAATAAAAAATGGTCAGAAAAAAAGTAGTCCTTGACCTGGAAACCAGATAATTTTTAGGGAAAATCTGCAAAAGATGGGAATTTGTTACGTCACAGGTTTTCAAAATAAGAATAGTCCTAATTTACTCTAGGTTCTGTTAGAAACCCAACTAAAAGATAGCAAAAAAATCATCAGTGGATACTTTTTGAAAGAAAGATATGATAGGTGGAAGAAAGCAGAAGAATAGGATAAACCACAGGAAAGAATAAAGACCTATGAATTGTAAGATATTGTAAGATATATTATTGTCAGAAAAATGATCCATGAACTTGGGTTATGTGTGCTATTTAGAAATAAAGACACTGGAATACAGAGGCCAGAGTAGATGACTAAGGAAAACTAAGGGTCATCTTGGATATAAAGGTGTGTGTGTGTAAGAAAGAAAATGGTCAATATCAAGCAACACCAGAGAGATCTTGGGATGCAGTTAAGACAGTGTAATGGAAAAGAACAGTGAAAGAAGAGACTGTGAAAAGAGTATTGACTATGCTAAAATAAATATTTCTTTTTTAGATGCTGGAGAGCGATATGGTCATGTAATCTGCATATTGCCATCACAGTTGCTATAGCGAGTGTAATGTACTGTATTTTTTTACCACCAGGGAGACTGTTGCAACAGACAGGGAGCTACATTAGGAAGTTGTGCTTAACAAGTCATGTGTGATTTTACTGTCAAACTGCAAAATGCCGCTCTCCTATGGAAGAAGGCTGCGAGTACTTTCGAGGAGTTGATAAACACCACATGATGCAGCTTTCTGGGAAAAACAGAATCCTTTGAAGCATTTCCAGCAAAATCCTTGGAGAGGCAAAGCATATTTTCAGATGCATGATTCTAGGTTAAACAGCTATGTCCCCCACTTGTTTACAAAGCAGCTCGACAGCTGCTGTGAGCCACTAGCCCCCTTTGGACAGACAGGATACATTTGGATCTGTCACAGCGAGCTGTGGTGTGCCTTTGCTGTATTACTCTGCAAAGATCTCATTGGAGATCTGCTGCTGGCAGGGCCAAAAGCCTCACCAGCTTTAAGAGCAGCAGATGATTAGTTTCAATCCCACTTTACGTTTTCTTATTGTTTTTAACTCTGAAGTTGCGGGGAATGTTTTTAGTGATGAAATTGGTCCTGGAAAAGCTGTACCCTGCTTTATGCATGAGGAATAAGATATAAAAATAAACAGAAGCAGCTGGTTATTGTCAGGAAATGTTTTTTTTAACAGAAGAGGATAAAGACCTGTGTGTCTCTTTAGACACAGAGATGCAGTGTCCAGTTTGAAATTAAAAAGTTTCATTAAAGGAGCAGAGTAAAAGTTGGTGTTGCAGCTGTCCTTCAATGTTTGGGAAATCAGAATGAGTGATGCAGTTCCTCAGCTGTGAAGCCTAAACTCATCTCCCAAAAGTTCTGATGGAAACAAGCTCAACCAAGAACACCTTGTAAACACTGACAGGACAACCCGTCTTGGAGAGAGGGGGGACAGAGATTTAAATCTCGTTTTGCAAATAAAGACAAATACCTCAGTATGGCTTCAGTCCTGTGGGTGGATGTAAGGGTAATTTAGTAAGCTCAGTGCACCTCTCTACATCACAAGGGGCACTGCTGGTCACCAAACAAGGACTAGTTGGCAATTTCTCCTTTCTAGTTCTCCCTTTCCTCTTTCTGCCATGGCCAAGCTGCTGATGGGGAGCGAGAGGGGAGCAGGACAGGAATAGCAACCAGACAGGGCCATCTGCCTCCCAGTGCACCTCTTGGCAGCATGTGACTGCTGGCATGGCCAAAAGATGGATGCAAGGGAATGGTCTATGGCTGTCTTACTGCTCTGCTTGGTTTTCCTGCTAAATAGCTCATGATAAGTCATAGAATCATAGAATCGTAGAATCAATTGGGTTGGAAAAGACCTCAGAGATCATCGAGTCCAACCCTTGGTCTAACTCCAGTCCATAAATAAATTCTTATTACAAAACATTGCTTGTCCAGCAGTGCTTCTGCATCCTCCTTATAAAGGCTGTAGTGGTCCTTTACCCAAAGTAATATGCTATTTGATGCCTTCAAGCCTATACAATATCCCACTGTAAGTATTGCTGCTTGCCTCTGTGCAACATATGCCTAAGCTCTTCCTCCCTGGCAATGTTTTCCCTTTAACCAAGGCAAATCAGCAGAGAAAATAAATCTCTCTCTCTCTTTGCTGAGGAGAGTGGCAGCAGACCCTCTGCCTCTGAAGCCCACAAATCACAGGCATCAGGTCCCTTGTAGTCAGTAACAACACTGTTTCCTTTGCCCTCCTTACCAGAGACTGGTCACAACAAAAATTATTGCTGATGGCATCTGACAGTTCTACATCATGTTCTGACATTAGCTTTTAGTTACTGGTTCTTTTTTAATAGCTGCCAGTATGTTCAGTCAAATACCTGTCTGTCACCACAATCAGACAGACCTTAATGTGTCTGCGTTATGGAAGAGGACCTCGGCGTCTTTCCAGCACTTTAATATAGTCCCAGTATAGCTTTTTATCACAAATTCCTCATGCATAGCTGTCCCTGCTCCACCACAGAAATCTTCCGAGTTGGCAGCTCCAGTGTCTGCTGCCATTAATCTTCTCTGTGCTGCAGAGAGCAGGGCACCAGGTGATTTATGGCAATTACCTGCTCTGATGCAGCGGAGCTCAGGTGAGTTGGGTTGAATAATCATTGCTGGCATGAGTTTTGTCCCCAGGTAGCCCTGAGGGTGCAAAATATGCCTCTGTACACCTGTGTTTACTTTCCTCCTTAAGCATTGTAAGTTAAACAGGGGGAGGGAATATACTGTTTAATCACATTTTAGAATAGTGTTTCAGTGGTGGTCCACTGGTAAGTGAAAGGTTTGACATTCTGACAACCAATTCAGAATTAAAAGCTGTAATCAAATGTCTCTGCTAGTTTTGTGAAAACAATATTTTCCCAGGAAGGCTATAAAATGCACATCTTTCACCTGTGATTTCCCAGACTGAGTTCTTGTTTTAATTTTATACATTATTCTCAGGTTTTACTCCTGATTTTCTATTTTTTGAACGGGCAAGGACCTGGAGCGTTGCTCAGGAAATGAAGGTTGTGCCGAGATCAGCAGTGATGCCTTGAGCCAATTAAGGAGCAATGTTAATGAGCTCCCAGTGAATCCTCCTAAGCCTTCCACGCCAGAAAGGATGAAGTCCACAACATAGAGCTGAGCTGAGCATTTAAAGCCTAGGGAAAAAAGAGCAGATCTTAAAGTCTTCATTCTTAAGCAGCTTCCCTACTGGTTGGGTTGAAAGGGAAGTATGTTCCATAATAGGAAGACATGGAAGTGATTTCTCCTCTTATGAAGATTCATATCAATGCATGAATGTATGTGTGCAGGTATGTGTTACAGCATCTCAACAGTTTATATCCACTGGGAATTTAGCTGACTTCTACATTTCTTTTTCCTTGCTGCTATTTTTATTTGTTTAATGTCAGCGTGGGAAATGGAAAGTAAGATGAATCTTTTGATTAGGCTTGTATATAGAGCAAAGGAAATGAATTTAGGAGGGAGTATGTGTATGAAGTAGGCTGAGTGCATGCACCCATTTGGAGAAGAGCTGAAGGAAGAAGTGGGACCAGCTGCAGGAGGAGCGGGGGCAGCTGAAGAGGGGCATTGGGGAACCCGCACACCAAGAGGTTTGGGGAAAGTGGTGACTGGCCTATGGCTCTGCAGAGGTGGGTCTACCCTGCCTTGCTGTACCTCCTTGTTTCCATGTGGCAAATCATAGGGGTGAATTGCAACTCAGCAATCGTACTGATGTGGGACATGTTTATTTGGGAATAAAGAATGGCTTTTTCTTGCTTAGCTTGAGCTGTTTTCAAAGCAGCCTAAGTTAAGCTGGAAAAATGTGGTCGTTCTGGAATGCAAATCTATGAGGGCCTTATAGGAATATAAATATAGCATCTTATCTTGCACTGTTATATACTCCCACACAGACAAGCCCGGAGGCAAGTGAAAAAAATGTAGGCTGGGCTATTCATGATACCCCTGGCATCAGCTCCAGTCACACGCGAGCGTGTGGGCAGCTGGAGCCGACATATGCTAATAGTGATCAACATATGTACGTGGAGCTCGGCCACACAGAGCTGCAGCACAAAGAGCCTGGGCAAAGTGACATTTACCAGTGCATCCTTTGACCATTGAGCTTGCTGTTAAATGCTGTATCTGATCTATGCTGTGACAATATATGAGCTAGACTTCAGTGATCCTTGTTAAGTCCCTTCCAACTCAGGATATTCTAGGTTTCTATGAATATGTAATAAACCTGGTGTTACCTTTAATGTGTAGCCATGGTTTTCCTCTGAGATGTCTTGATTGAAAGCCTAGTTTCTGTACAGCCTGCTCAGAGCAGGTGAATTCAGGGCCTAAAGGAGTTTTTAGGCTATATTTCTTCCCACTGGCTGATTGTTGTGTGAGAACCACACATGCCCTCCCAGATATGGGACTGAGGCCTTCCAGCATCCTCACTGCTTCGGGGTTTTCAGGCCTCTCATGGTATTTGAGGCAGTACAAAGTAGCTGGGTAACAGTGCTCTCAGAAGCAATTCTTTTTTTTAAACACTTCACTTTTTTAGCTGTCTGGGGCCATCTCCAACCCAAAGCCCTGCCATAATCTGATGGCATGCTGGGGCTTGTTTACAAGATAAACTGACAACTGCTTTCCTCTCATCCACTGCTCCTGCTTCAGACTTGAAATAGGAATTATCTGTGTGTGTCAGAATCAGGAGAGTCAAAGCCTCCTTGGAGATGCCCTTTGGGCCTCTCTTTCTGCTACCTTGCAAACATATTTCTATTTTCAGACATGGTAACCCACCACCTAATCTTCCACAGGCACATGTATTACTCCCCAGGATGCATGTTAGGAATGAAGGAACTGATTTTTTTTTAAACTTACCCCTCCTTGGGTAAGCCCACTTCTGCTTATCAGCCCACCTCAGCACATGGTGTTTGAAATCTGGATCAGAATTTTTCAGCTTCCAGGTCCTACACATGGTTTTTCAGCAGTGGCCTCATTTGCTTTCAAAGCAGTTGAGTAAAAATACATCCATTTTGGGTTTTGTGCATCTGTAGGCAGAAACATAAGAGGACAGGTCTTATTTTTTTTTTCTGAACTGATGTTTAGTGACTGTATTAAAAGGCCACACACAAGCTCCTCTCATATTTGCATATCAATACGTAGCCTATTAGAAGCCAATGAAGTGAGGGTCTTGCAGTACATACCCTCTCACAGCGTGATGCTCAGACTTCCCATGACATCCTTTCTTCAGCTTTCATGTCAGTGAATATTATATTGTGATGCCTTGAAGCCAGGATAAACTGGGGTTGTTAAATGTTCAGATGTATGCTCAATCTGTGAAGCTTGCAGCTGCTCCACTCTTTTGATAATGCTAGTAAGCAAAATTAGTAAATAAAATAAATGCTTAAGGTTCATTTGCTGCACACCCCAATACATGAATGAGAATAGAATTGAGGACATCAAAGAAAGATAAAAAACAGGCTAGTAATAACATGTTCCCCCTAGGCCTACTGCTTAACCTAAATGTTGTGTTAAAGGGATAAATGAGTGAACTGAATTACTATACACAGTTAAAAGCCAGGAATGAGATTTGAGATCACACTCCTGTTTGTAAGGTGAACATTATCTCCATAAGACAAAAACCAGTAAATATTTAGCTGAGAAAATGTGTCATGTTTAATATATTCATGAATTTTGCATATTATTTGTCTATACAGGTAAATAATAAAATTCTGAAGTGGCCCATGAAGCTGGACCAAGGTCACCCTCCTCCCCTCATGCTCCCCCCATGCCTCACTTCTTTCGGTGCCCCAAAAAGTGGCAAATCTGCCTGTGCTGAAATGAGATGGAAAGGCTCTCTGGGAAAGGTAGTTTTCAAAGAGATCTGAAGGGCAGAGAAGAAACCAAAACTATATGTGTTAACAACCATGAAGGGAGTGGTAGAGGAATGGGGATGGGTGAGGGGGCTGTGGGTACCTCCAGAAGTTAGAAGTTAGTCCTTATGGCTGGAGAGAGATGCTCACCCTTGGTTCCCCTGGCCATGTGGCTTCCAGAGCCCCAAACCAGGACCACAGAGACCACACAGGGAGACAAGCAGGAGGGCGAAGAGAGGGAGAGAGAGAGTTTATTGTTCTCGGTTCAGGTACTTAAAGGTTTGGGGAAATTAGCATACACCCAATCAAGGAGCTAAGGGGATCTTAACCACTGCCCCCAGGGGCCAGGTTTCACAGCCAATGGGGAAAGGTAACAAGGGTCAAATATACATAGTAGTGGTCCCAAGGGATTTTGGGAAATACAGCATCTCAGGTATAGAGGGATTTATAGCACTTACTTATACAGCTTTACAGTCAGTTTGTACAACAGGTTTGCTAATTCCTTTATCAGCTTCAGAAGTCCACTCTTGGAAGGACTTCTTCCGCTTTACATATTGTTGGTCAATTGCTACAGATGGGGTGTCATTGGAAGACACCATCAGCTCATGGTGGCTGTGACTGATGAGGAAAAGGACAGAAAGAGCTGAGGTGTAAAGGTGAGCATGGCACGAGGGATGGGGCCACCTACTTTGTGTGAGTGAGGAATGGCTGCGGGGGAGTCCCAGCACAAATGCCACATTTAGAAGAGAAGGAACGTGTCTCCAGCAGATTGCCTCAAGGTTCCCACCCTCCCAGAGCTGCAACATCCCTGAAAGCTCACGGCCACCATCCTCTCTCCTGCTGGCCTGTGGATGGAGGGGAGCACTGCCTTATGCGCATACACTGCCAACTCACAGTCCTGCTGGATTAAAATGCTTGAAGATGCACATCCCAGAAGTTAGATGCTTGAAAAAATGTTCCTTAAGGGGGCTTGCAGAGTTGGACTAATAAGGCAACCTCAAATAATGGTCACCATGGGAATGACCAAAGGAAAAAATCTGTAGCAATGAAGGTCTTTTTAGTAGCATCACTTGTGGAATGATCCTATGGCACATCTGTGAAAACAAATGTCCCAAAAGGAGCACTGAGAAGCTCCTTGTGAGCCTCTGACCACACTCAGAGCTGTAGTGCTGAACAGCAGTTATTACCTTCACTAAACTCCAACGAGACTTCAGAAAATAAAGGTACTGCTGCCCCAAGCACTGGCCCCCTGGCAGAAAACTGTCTTCCAGAGAGCTGAGATTAAGCACATGAATTACTCTGACCTGGAAGAAAAGACCTACTTTCTGTGAGGAGGTATCTGAAAACAGAATAAAATTTCTGTTTGTGTTTTCTACAAAGACAGAGGAATGTGCCAGGTTGGTATGTTCCAACAGGTGCAGAAGTTGTATGCTTTTTAAAGAATATAAGAAAAAAACCCCTATGAGCAGTGATATTAAATAAATCCAAAAGTGATTTTCTATGGAGTATACAGAATAAAAAGATAAATTAACTACTGCAGATGGTACCACTAGAACTGCTGATTGGAAAAGGCTGCATTTCTCAGTTATAGTCTGTGCTGCCTAAGGATGATATGACTCAAGCCTCTGTGAAATATTCACCTCTATTTAAGCCCTCCATCTCCTCTTTACTATAAAGTTAATTAATTTAAAAAAACCCCTCGTACTAGAAGCATCAATGGCAGAATAATGGATTGCCTTGGGAAAGGTGACCAGATAAGCTGCAGTCTTAAAAAGGTCAGGTGATGTACTAATATGAAAAATAGGATTCAGCAACAGACACTTACATTTAGGAATATGCTTTCTCATAAAAAGGGACTTATTGTATCCAAAACCTGCTTAATGCAGAGGAAATGGAGCAAGAAAGCACAGTATTATTGCAATCAATATTGGCATTGAAGACTGTGTTCTAAAAAATAAAAAAAGCACCTGGAGTGCTTTAGTTAATTCATCAAATTTCTCTCATCTACAGTACATGGCCTTTTTTTTTTTTTGTTCCCTCCAATATTTGAATGTGCCACTCTAATGTTAACACTAACTCCTAATCTGATTTTATGTATGCTTAACTTTACACTCTATGAGTTCTCATTAAAATTCAAAATGTATAAATTCAAACACATGCTTAGCTCTTTACAGAATTAGGGTTGCATGTTGTGAAATACGTAAGATATATAATATAGCTGCATTAAAATTACAACAGAATTCCCAGCTGGATTTTCCTGGTCACTTTTGTTATTTTAACCAAGCTTTAAAGATTGTGCTACATGTTAAAATCTTAGTTGGAATTTTAAAACTGAACAAACCATGCCTAAAAAAATTATTTTCCCATTGTGAAGTTAGACATGAGAAACTTACAGTTATATGAAATGTATTTGAGAATTTATCCCAAATTTTGTCAATTCTTGTTGATAAGCAGTTCACCAGGAATGCTCAGTGTATGGCATTTTGGTTGGTTCACAGCTTTGCTTGGACAAGTAAGTCAAAACTTTCACCAGACTTTTTAAAAAAACAGTCACAGATATTCCTGTAAATCTCATAATTTAATGAGCTTTTCTGCCAGTGAACTCATGTCCTATATTAACAGTGGAATGAAGAGATGTGAACACCCATGAAACAAGACGAATTAGAGGGAATGCAAACACCTAATTTCCAAGATATATTCGGCCACCTCTAAATCAGAAGTAGAGGAAGATTTCCTACCCTGCCTCCCAACAGAGGATAGTCAGTCATGGACGCTGTGGCTATAGAAGATATTTTAGAGCAGAGCATAGGAAAACTTGTAAGAAAATATCTTCATGATTCTAGGGAAAGTTTATTTTTCCTATCTATCTATGTAGCCATTGCCCTGCAGCATTGGAGTATCTGTCTCTTAATTTTCCTGTCTTATCTAATATCAGTATGGGTATTTCAATTTTCCACAGAAGTGCATAACTTTTTTTTCTAATCCTTCTATGCTGTTGGCCTTAGTGACAAGAATCTCCTTTACAGCAATCTTACATTATATCCCTCCCTTTCCTCACTTGAGTGTGTTAGCAGCCTGAGTGATGAAGAGTGCGTTCAGTTTTGATGTGCCGATAGCAAGTAAAGTGTAAGATAAAATAACAGAATTCTAACACACCTACTTAAGGATCTGTATATTAGTTGCCATTTAAGCTAGTTTTGAACACCCTTTGGCAAATCCTCAGAAAGACGTGGAAGGAGTGACAAATGTGGCTGAAATGCAGTGTGAGGGGTCCTGCCTCAGCCCTCTTGGGATGAAAAATTCCAACTCCAGTTCTCTCAAATCTGGCTTCAAGAATTAAATCTGCTCAATGGGGAAAGAAAGGAGACTAAGAATGGAAAAAATGAAAAAAAAACCAAAAACCACTTGTTGCTTATAGGATCAAAGGAAAATTAAAACTAAAGGAAGGACTGAAAATTGAGGGAGTGTTTTGGGAACATTGCTTTGTGCAATACCCCTTGGCTATGAAAGACAGAATTAGAAAGATTTCATTGAATTTTAGACCAGAAGAGGACTGTTATGATCAGACTTTCACTCTGCTATTAAGGATGCTGATGCAGCCAGCTTTGCCATGAAGCATCCCCAGGGAGATGGCAGACTGAATGCTGAAGCCCGTGGCCTTTTGGCCAGCCGCACACTTTGAAGGCTTGAGGTGAAGCAGGTGAGGGCTTCCTCCCATAGCGTGTGCAGACCCTGCTTGTATGCGTGTCCTCACATGAGCATTTCCTCTTCTCCCGTGGCTGCTCTCTGGGCTACCATGACCATCTCACCTCTGCCCTAAGTTGTTACCTACCCCCTCTTGCCCACTTAGCCAAAAAGCTGGGAGGAAAACATTGCCTCCTAAAGTTTCTGGGAATAGCTCTCCTCCAAAAACCATTACCTGTTGGCTGCTGCTTGCTCTTTTGAAAAGCAAGGACAGCCTGTGCACTGTCAGGGGTGGGAGGCAGGTGGGTGAGGCTGCTCCATGGCAGCACGGATGGAAAAGGCAACTTCTCACTTGCTTTGCTTTACTTTGATTTGTCTCATCTTATAAACATGCACAAATCAGGAAAGGACTTACAGGTGCTACACTTGGTCTACGTAGTATACCAAGACCTAATTAGAGCTCTGGTTTGGTCTGCAGGAATCGACAGTGGAATCTCCGAGGCTTTCCCTTCCTTGTCCCAGCTGCCGGCTTCTGCTGCCTGTGCTTCTGGAGCAGCATCTGCCGTGGAAAAGCATTTCAGTGCTTTTTCAGCTTATCTTAATGTTTTGCACATTCCTTTTAGCCACTACAGTGAAGATTTTGACGAAGAAACCACGTTTTTATATGTAGCAATAACAGATTTTTTCTTCTATTTTACAACACATGCTAACAGCTGTTTACAAAGTAGTGATGGTGGAATGCAGTCCAGTGGGTATACTGACTATTCATTTATCCAGAGGGATTACACTGTGGTGAATAGCATTTGGACTTCAATTTAGTATGCATCCAGCCGAATTATGCGATTAGCTGATATGCAATAAACCAGAACAGAAACACATGCAGTCAAATGGTGCCAGATAAAAAACATATGATTCTTATACAGATTCTCATAATATTGTACAGTTAAATTATAAATATGTATTATATGGAATTTGTCTATCTTGCCATATATTTATACTTTTGGTGCACTGTGTACACATATCTGTATCTATATGTGTAGAGCTGCACTGATTTCAGGTTCTCTATGGTATTCATTAAACTATTTTATTTTGTCATTTTACTTGAACTATACAAGACTTCAAATGCTGGAATTAAAGCAATGTTTTTATGTCACTTAAAAAATGACATAAGACTGAAAAGACAGTCTTTTATTAAAAAAAAATTCAGAGAAAACTCCTCTCCCAGAAGAAAGTTTGCAGTGATTTTTAAGAACAAAGAGAAAGAAAGAGGTTTCTGGTTAGTATTAGGATTTTTTACAGTTATGTGGACACTCCTTCCCACATCCCAGCCGCTCTGGCAGTGCTGCCTCTCCCCAGGATAGAGGGGATGGGGAGAGCCTACCTCCTTCCCCTGCCTTGCTGCAAGGAAACAGGGCAGAAAGAACCCTGAGCAGTATTTTTGTCTCTAATCACCCCTAGCAGGCTGCTGAGCCCAGGGAAGAGAGCAAATAGCAAACTGAATGGAGAGGTTTGCCATCTTGTCAGAGACTCCTGAATGAATTACATCCTTTATACCATCATGGGACTGACTGCAGTCCCCACCACCAGCCTGCTCCTTATGAGAAACAAAGGGGTTGGCAACTCTGTCCTACTGACCAGCTGTGGGCAGAAGAAGGATTTTGACAAATAATGTGTATGAACTTGGATAAAATGAAGTCATGAGTGTAACAAACAGGGCATCCTAAACTGAGGGATGCTGCTTAATCCAGCCTGCACACAACCATCCTGCCTGCACACAGGAATAAGATCCTTTCCATCCCTCTCCCTCCAAGAAGGATCGCGTTTTACCTTTTCAGCTTTATTGCTTTGGTTGATATTCAAGTGATCAGGCAAAGCTCAGAAGGGAAGAAACCATTCCTTGTTTTCTTGTTTCACAGGACACAAAGCACTGACCAGGTTAAATAAAAAGGCTGTGAAAAAATAGTGAACAACTAGCATGGTTATAAGTCTTCATCCTTTGTGCCATGTGAGGCCAGAGCCTCATGGGAAAAAACATGTACAGAGGTAATTAAAACTATATGGATATATATGCTTAAGTAGGCCAAAATATAGCTATAGGCAATTCTTCCAAAACAGTACAGTAGGAAAGTTCTTAGCCTCAACATGAGGCTAAAATTATACAGGGACAATCCCACGTGATCCCAAGTGTGTAAACAAATAGATTTAGATAACAAAATACAATTTTATGAAGCATACAACAAAAAAATATGTAAAATAGTAATTAAAAAGGTTATAATGCAACTAAGGTATTTGAAGGTATTGTAACGATAAAAGCTTTAATTTCTTAAGTGTTTTCCTTTCTCACAGATGAAAATAAGTAAGCAGAGTGCCTTCTCTGCCTTTCGACAGCTTATAAAAATAGTAAGCTATATATGAAAAAAAATTATTTCTCACAAATATTTATCTAGCTTAGTTTTTAATTTGGAATGTGAATTTACACCAGTCCTTCAGAACAGCTGGAAGTCTGTAGTCTATTCTATACTTAACTATGTGTATTTATTTTTCCGTACTTGCGTTTTCTGGAAATTTTGCAATGGATTTTTAAAATATTTTCATGTATTTTTGATACAGAAATTTTCAGAAGAAGAAGGACAGTGAATGCTTATGTGTTACGTGATATTCTAAAACCATGTTTCCAAATGCATTTATCTGAATGCAAGCTGTGACTTAATAGCTGTAGCTGTATCAACACTGTATCAGTTTACCAGAGGAGAAAAATATATGAAATGAGACATAACCTACTAAGGTCACTTCAGGGGCTATCACCGAGCGGAAAATAAATGCTAATATTTTCAGATTTAATATGGGTAAGCTAGTCAGAACCAATAGTTTGGGGCTGAATTCTGAAATGCCCTCGGTGAAAGCAATGTAAGGGGGATGGTCAGTGAGATGGAATTATTAAAAGATAGGGTGGAGCCAAGCCCAGCCATATGGTGAATGCCATAACCGGGGCAGACCTGTCATGGCCAAGCAAGCTGGGAAAGCAGGCGAAAAGAAATTGTCCTGAAAGAACAACATGCATCCCGCCATGAAGAAATGAGGGCAGAGGGCTGTGGGCAACGTGTTGGCCAGTGACTGACACTTGCACTGATGAAAGACAACACTGGAAGTTGAGCCCCGGCTATGCAAAGTTGATTAGGGTAGATGGGACCCTTCATCATGCCTTAAAAAATCATCACAGCTCAAAACACTCACTCCCAATATGTCTAATAAAACCCTCGGTCATTCACGCAAGTTGGATGAGTAACATATCTATCAGCAAAATAGCTGCATAACTGGGTTCATCAGACATAGCTGTTCATAACATACAAACCCCAGAGTTCTTTCTACCAACAAAAGATGTGAGGGTCTCTGTCTTACTGCAACTAAGACAGAAGCCTGAGATTTACTGTAGGCATTCTTCATATTTCTTCAGTTGTACATTTTGGTGAAAAAATGATACCGTAAAATCTATAAACATGTTTGCATTTTGGTAAGTAGTATAGTCAACAGGCTCATTAACTAGATATTTAATTAACTATAAAAATACTTTGTTTGTTGTAAATAACCTTGGTAACATTGACTTCAGGTGCTTCCAGAACTGAGCCCTCATGCAGCAAAAATTGCTTGCCCAGGTACTCAGTTTGCACTGGCACACTTTCCAACACCTCTGGATCACTGACTGGTCACTAAGGTGGACCTAAACTGTTGGAAATGCCTGAGCTGGTGTTGACTCCACTTTTCTGAGTCCATGTGGTAACTGTTGCACCAATGAGGCCTAGTTCAGGGCTGGCTTCTCTCGTGCTAGTCCTGTGATCTTTGCAGCAGTCCATGGTATGATACAGCTGATGCATCTTTATTATCTGCTTCTTTTTTGCCAGTAACCAGAATTGCAGATGTAGAAATTCAAAAGTAACTCGTGTCAATTGTGGTACTTCCACGTGCCTCTGCAAAGACAAACCTACTCTGTGCCAGGAAGCCATTGGGAAATGATGGTTTGGTATTGATCAGATGAGTGTATCTTGAACTTTGAGTATAGAAATGAGAACAGGAACCACTCAGTTAAGCCCAGGAAGACAGGTTCCTTGTTGTTATGTAACAGTTATGTTTTCACTGTGCTCTTGGGCTCACTCTTCTATCTAGCTCACTCTACAGCTAATGACCATGTGCATGAAAGTGCACTTTTCTTATATCTAGAGTATAAATCCATTGCGCGTTCTTGCATCTATAGTCATTGAGTTTTTTTGTCTGGTTTCTCTTTTGACATGATACAGATCAAGTTGTCATGTTCGTACAAGCAAATTATGTGTAAATAGTACCATACTTTGGCATTTGAGCAAACCAGCACAGTGTACATTGTATTTGTATTAATATGTTCTCCTCTGCACAGGGTGATCATATCCAAACAGCGCAGCAGAAATTCTGGCCCAGAGTAATTTCCTAAACTATGCCCAGCATCTGTTCAAAAGAGTTCATATTGGCCTAGACCAAAGTTCTGCTGGTGAAAATTTAACTGTACAGCTGTTGGAACACCACAGCTGGAATCTGTCCTAGACAATATTTAGTTTCCTTATATGGATATAATTAGTCTGACCTGACATTGACCTGTGAATAAAATACACATTTTACAAGAAAACCTTAGGAAAAAAGCATTCTGTTTAATTCTGATATTTTTTCAGCCTTATCTCTTTGTGTATTGTTTTCATTTTGTAAACATTCACTTACATCATGTTCTTTTGCTCAAATAGGAACACCATTCACCCATTCTTTTTTGTCCTATTTTTTATAAACTGGAAGACTTCACAAGGTTTTGCTTTAAAAATTAATTTCTCTCTTAGTTTTTCTAGAGAAAATATTCTCCCTTTCAGGTGAGAAGTTTAAAAAAGATTACATCTCTTTTAGGTTTTAATTTTCTAGAAATAATCCAGCAAGTACAGCTCAACACCTGTAAGCCTCAAGAGCTAGCTGTCATATTTCAGACAAGCACACAGAAGTGAAGGAATTTTCTCAAAAGCCAGATACAATTTTATGGCAGTGAATTGCTACTCTATGAACACTGAGGAATTGTGGTGTTCCACTTCTCATTATGTATGCCCACAAGAGAAATATTAAACTAGACTTTTCTTTGACTGTTGCCTTCGTTCTCTTCTTCTCTTGTACATACTTATAAAATAAAGATCAAAATTCCTCGAATTCTTTTATCTGCTTTGAAGTCTAAGAAAACTTTTTTGGAAATTCTATTTTCATCTTTGTGAATTTATTCTCTAATGCTTCTAACTTGTCAAATATGGACTGTGCTGTTCAAGGAGCAGTTAAGGAAAAAAGCCTGTCTTTGAATCTACAAGCACAGGCAATCATTCTCACAATTCATGAAAGCCATCAAAAATGTGGAGCCATAGTATACTTTTCTATTGCAATTTCTTTTGAACAGGTCTGAGGCATGTCCACAAGATTCTGTGGAAGGGAAAAATCCCAGAGTCTATTTTTCTTCTTTTTGCCCAGTAAATTACTTTGAGAATGTAAAAGAAATGCATCCTACAGCTCTGGNTCAAAACTTGTACAGGGAGGACATATTGTAATTTTAGAAGGATAAATAAAAAGTATACAACTCAGAGTTGTTGCTCAAAGATAGGAAGACAAATATATGCCCTTTCCCTGGGGAGATGCTGGGGGTGTAATGCTGGCATTCCTTGGGTCAGTTGAAAGAAGCCTGAATCTCTGACTCTGCTGGAGAAGCACAGAAGAGATACCATCTCCTGTAATGGATATAACCCTGTTCCGGATCATGTGAGAGCAGTCCTCAGGCAATGACTTAATGAACCTAGAAAGAAACCTCTAATTAGAAGCTAGCATGCACCTCCTGCCCTGGAGGGCTTGGTCCCACAGTCCCACCTGCAACTGAGCCCTCCTACCCCAGGCAGGGTGCTCAGCCTGACCCTCGGGCATCTCGAAATGGCCTTGAGAGATAGGTCTGTGTCCTACTGCTGAGATCCAGTCCTGTTCCTGTGGCTGCTGCACCAAATCCTCCACCACAAAACTAGCTTTGCTTTTGTATTTTCTCGAGCACCCAAACCCAACTCATCTTGGATGACATGACACTTCTCAGCCCATCTCCCAGAACTTACTGATGGCCTGAAATAAACCATCAAAGCATCTTCCCAGCTGTTTGTTGCTGTAGGTCAGCTGGGACCTTTGAAGAAAACTCAAGATATAGGTAACCAAAACCGTGTTTCATTTGGGGAATGAAAAACAGTCTGATGGTCCACGGGACATCTGCTGCATTTGCAGTGAAAGAGTATTGGGGGAAGCTTGTTGTCTGCAAAAGCAAATGAAGGAGCAGTGCTGCTCTCTGAGGATGTCCACTCAATGCCCATCTCATGTCTCTACAAAGGCACTTTTTGCCTTTTGTAATTGATGGTTTGTTTTGGTTTTTTTTAGAATAACCCAAGAGTCTTCTTGGGTCTAAAATGAATACAAATGAGTCTGGGATGATCTTCAGTCAAAAATACTATTGTAGAGGTTGAATGGATATTGCAAGCTGTAAGAATTACCAGAATAGACATAAAGACATTCCTACTTTGCAAATGTACATATCTAATAATGGATGTGTATAAACACACACGTTCTATGTAGACTTCATCAAAAGGCTGATAATGATAGGCTTTACAAATCTTAAGTGACAGGCTTTATAGGGCAAAGTACCTAACTTGGAGACATGAAAAGGCATCATATGGCTATGTTTTTAACAAGAAAAAAACTCGAACATAAAAGCCTGTAGGTACTGAAGTGCTTAGTGCAAGATCTCAATTCTCAACCTTGCAGCTATTACATTTCAATTTGAAGCAGTAAAAGATTTTGCTGATCTTAAACTAGTGATCAGCAAGAAGGAAATCTCTTTTTTCTCCCTTTGAAGGAGATGGTGATTGTTTTAAATCATTAGGGGTCTAAACTTGGCCACAATCCAAGATATGTCAAGAAGCTTAGGTCCTCAACTCCAGAATGAAAAGGACATCCCAAATAGTTAATCAGAGCATATTCTTCCAGCCTTGGTGACAAAGACAGACTCAGAGATGACAATACAAATTACATTTTTCTTTCAAAATCAAAGAGGTGGTGATTTTGTTTTGGTTTCTGGGTTTTTTTCTGTCTTTTTTTTTCCCATGGAACAATTAGAACATGTTCAATCAGAATACTCCAAAAGGTCTCTGGCAAACAGGAAAGTTCCTCAGTGATCCAAATTAATAATAAACAAGTTAAGAAGGGGGCAACTCACAGCAGCGCATAGACACTGCCTCTTGTATGGGTTTACTCTTGTGTGTTTGATTGTCTGTGTGAGTTTTGTATCTTGTATGTTTTTGTTTATCAAAGACCGATCAACGAGAAAAGAGATTAGAGGGGAGGAAGAAGGGAAAAGGAAAAAGGAGAGGAGGAGAAATCTTATGCATATGTGAGGCCGAGGGATATTGCCTTTCAGGGTTCATGCAGTGTTATCTTTAATTTTTATGGTATTTGAAAAGAATGGTAATGAGTATCAGAGTTAAAATGCAAGGATTGATGACTTCAGAGAAAATGCATTGCCCAGAATTAGCTGTGGCCCCCAAGGCTTTTCTAGACCAGTGAACCACCTTTAACCCTCATCTGCCATGTGCCCTTTGAGGAACCTACCAGGGCATTTTTCAAAGCAAGGCCCAGAGCGAATGTGCAAATTGCACTTTGCTGAAAACTTCCTCCTGGCAATTCATAAAAACTACATGGAAAATAGCAACATGGCATGTTTGGACACAAAGTACATTAGTATATTTTTCTGTTTATTATTTTATTATCTGAGGCTTTTGGGCCACGACAGAGCCGTGGGCTACAGTTTGTGGACCACTGAGCTATGGAACCAGTCCTCATTAAAGAACATCTGCCAGGGATTATTCATCCTGCAGGGTAACTTTCATACATTAAGAGTCCTCTTGGTAGGAAAATATGAAATAAAAAATTTTAAAAAGACTGGATTGCTGTAAGGTGATTTGCTTTGCACATTGCTCTAGGTCATCTGATGATGTCAAGAAAGTTTGTTGTGTTTTACTGTTGCTTGGAACGTGGAAAGCTGGTTCTTTTCTGTATCTGCTTTTAAAACTAATGCTCCCAAGACTTACTTGACCTTGTAGCAATGGCGAAGATGGTTTTGGTGATTTTTTAGTCAGGAAAAACAAAATCACTTATCTACCCAGAGAAGTTGTTGAGTCTCCCTCACTGGAGATGATATTCAAGAACTGTTTGGATACAATCCTGTGGTCTAGGATGACCCTGCTTGAGCAGGAAGGTTGGACCAGGTGTGGTCCTTTCCAACCTGAGGCATTTTGTGATTCTGTGATTTTTTTAAGCTTGACACAAGAAATGGACAAAATTGCAAAGCTGGATTGAAATTTTTATACTGACTGATTTTACTAGCAAGTATTTGAGGTGTGTTTGTTTGCTTACACAAAATCAGATTTGTTATGTGTGTTCAATAACCACCTGTTGAATATCTAATCTGACAAATAAGGATGTGCTTCCACCTACCTTGGTAGTTATCGAAGACTGAGATATTCTTTCTATCTGATGACTAACAAATAAAACATTTTCCAACTCTAATGAATGTGGGTGAAAGTGGAGACACTATGTAGGAACAGATTTGGAGTTTTGAAAATGAAAATAAGTATATCTGCAAATTTGGTGGGCATGGTAATGCAAAGCATTAAGAAACTGGCTTATTGTCTGTAGCACCAGTTTGCATTGCTGACATCCTGGCTGTTCATGGACAACTTAATATAATGGCAGTGTTGAGCTGAGATCTTTCCTGTGAGGCGCAAGAATGAAACAGCCTTCCCATTGACTTTCCTTAATTTTGTGCATTCATCAGAAACCAAACATTTTGTGAGGTATTGATTTATGTTCCTAGTTTTCTTGATCCTTAAAGATATAATAACATGTAAAAACATTTTAAAGAAAAATGTGGTAACCTTATATGGAAACAAACTGTTCTGTCAATAAGTGGTATAAGTGTACCACAAAAGCAACTCACCCTTTAAATGAGAGCAATTTCTTCAATGACATTTAGGAGCTCAGTAAAAGAACAGTAGCAATTTTATTCATTGTTTGGGGCTTACTACCCAATGTATAATGAAAGTGTTAGGAAAATTAGAAATTGCATATAACACAAGTCTTTTCCAGTGTAAATAACACAACCATATAAATTATACACATACTAGAATTATATTATACACATACACTATATGCAAAGCAGAATAGACCTTTAACTAAACTAAGATGTATTTTAATTAGAAGAGTGGTAACAAGCCTTTAAAATCAGCCAACACTGTATTTTGGTTTTAACTCAGAAATTCTGGGGCTTTATGAATTCATGACAAACCCTTAGGGATACATTTTCAAAGCATTGCACAGGATTTTAGCCATGCAAATCCCATTAAAATCAGTGGGAGACATGTGGCTAAAACCCACGCAAGGCTTTGGAAGCAACATGCCCCTTAATGTTATCTAGACACTGTTCCGGCCTGTGAATTTCCTTGCTTCCAATTTTTACAACTGAATTCTAAAGGAAATAAAATTTGCCATGGGGATGTGGGAATTTTAACAGGATGCAGGCTCTTTTAGTTCCAGAGACATAGTTCTGATTTATCAAATATATTAACACATGGTAAAGGTATTTTTGGTCTACGCTTTGCAGGCTTAGTCTGTACCTGGTTATTCTGATCTGTGATTTTACTATGCAATAATGTAGGCAACTGAGTTTGAAAATATACGTATTGTAGTTCTCAACAGATTATAATTTCTCCTAATAAAGTCTTTGAGTTGGGTAAATGATGAAGTTAATTTTGGAGTGATGATTGTATTTGACTTGAGGCCTGTGATACCCTGCTGCCAGGCATTTCAGAAAGATCCAAATGCACTATAAAAGTCACAGATAAGTACTCTCAAGTAAGAGCACTAGCTGATCAGCATGAGCTGTAGACAGGTGGGTTTTCCCTAGTTGCTTGAGTTGCAGGACCACCAGTGGAGATCCACAGCAGGGCAGAGACAGACAGGGATGAGCTCAGGAACACATTTGCTGTTACGGGAAAAGAACTTCAGTCTCTAAAGCAGATAGAGAAATGAAGCTTTCTCTACACTGTGTGTCTATCACTAAACATTAAATATGGAAGTAAAAGTATGTCTGAAGAGTTTACTCAAAGAAGTGCCAGGTTCCTTATTCAAACTCAATTTGCAGTCAGTGAAGCAGAATCTCCTGATTTGGAAAATTGTTTGGTACCAAAGGCAATAGGAAAACCTGAACCTATGAGAAATGTGCGTAGGCATGTGCAGAAGAACAAGGGCAATCTGGAAGGTGAAGCTGCTTATCTGTATGGCAGGTAAAAACAGACACCAAAATTTGACTCCTGAGCAGAAACACTACCAAATGCCATGATTTTTGAGACCTGTTAAGTCCAGGTGTCTTGAAGGAAGCTAATTTCAAAGACTTTGAAATTGTCTCTCCATGCTTTCTATGCCCACTAAAGGAACTAGAATTGCATAATTAAAACCTGGTAATTTTACAGTATTTCTGTGAGGGGTTGAGCAAGAAGATTTTTGGTACTGCAGCTCATCTGGGAGCACCTCACAGGGGCACCGCGGCTCTGGGAGATGATGTTTCGGGGCCTTCTGGGTTTAACCCCTGACCTGCTGGTGAAGCCCGTGTACCTTAACACCAGGTTTCCTGTTTAGGTTCCTCTCCCGCCCCTCCGCGGCCCCGCACTAGGTGGAGCTGCAGCCCGCGGCGGGAGCCCCGCGCCGCCGCCGCCCTTTGTCCGCCCGAGCGGGTTGGGGCGGCGGGGAGGAGCGGAGCGGAGCATCCTCCCTCCGACCGTTCTCTTAACGAAGGGATGCTTAAAATCTCAAATCTTCCCTTAAAGATACGGTATAAAAAAAATCCTACCCCAGTGGGTTGTGGGTTTTTTGTTTTGTTTTGTTGTGGTTGTCTTTTTTAATTGTTGTTTCAGCAGATTTTAAAATAAATTGTCCTAATTATTCCACCGAATACTGTAATCTTGGTATTAAGACATATGAAAAAGAAAAGATATTTAAAAATTAAAATTGGACTCCAATGTAATTTGCTGTGCTATTGAGAGACATTAAACTGTGTTGCTTTCTGGTGTTCTGAATTCCAAATAGAATGATATATTTGCCTCTTTTCCTAAATTATCTGATGTCACCATTATAATAAATTTAAACTTTAGGATCTGTCATCCTGTTGTGTCCATGTCCACACACCACCATCACCCTTCCCCCAGTTATATCTTACTAAATTTTCCAGGGAAAAAATACAAATAAGGCAAATGCTTCTTCTCTGCACCCCCACACCCCCCTTCGTCTGTGCCTTTACTTTTTTTTCTACTCTCTAATGACATTTGGCAGGCTCAACTGTGTAATGCTTGACTGGTTTTATTGTTGTCTGCTCCCAGTGGGGAATAGTTGACACTGCTCTCTGTTTTCAATTGATATCCATTTTCAACAATATTGCTTTCTATTAGATTCCTGCACAGTTTGTGCCAGCCAAACCGAATATTTACCATGTTGCCCTTAAACCCTCAAACAACAAACATTAAAATAAGTAAAATATGCATTTACTATCTGACATTTTCAAATTTCCCTTTCAAATTATTATTTTGACTATATTTCACAACAAATGAATGAAGGATTAAGGACAGTATTGCCACTTATGGTAACTCAGATTGATTTTGAGTTTTAAAAGACAGGATAAGAGTTTGCACAAAAAGAAGAAAACCTAATGTACTTATCTGCATTTCATTAGCTTCTATGATCACTTCTCTGAAAGAGGGTACAGAGATTTATATTGATCCTAACTTCCAATGTTTGTGTTGAATGATGTTGTTTGTTGTATAATCTTATTAATTCCAAGTAGTTTGCTCAGATAGTAAAATACTAAAAAAAAACCTTGGAATCCTTAAATTTTGAGTTACCCACTGAGCTTAGAGGGTCTTCTGGGGCAGACTTCTGTTTCTTGTCATCACTTTCATGGCTTGGTGTCTGCTGCATTTCCCAGATCTCCAGCCCTGCACTGCTTCAATTCCTTTCACCAGCTCCTTTCACCTCTGACACATCTTTATCAGTTTTCCGCACTCACCTCAGAGGCTTCTCCATTAATGGTATGTGTTACTAATTTTTGGTCACAAGTCATTTATTATGTGCAAATTTGACTCTGTAAAGCCCAGTTTGAGCAATCAGTCTTGTTGATCTGCATGAAAATTATGGTGGATCAGGTAGTGAAACACTATTTGTGTACCTTTCAAGGTTTTTGTGATAACCTTTGGTACATCCTTCTCTTCTTGATGCATCTTCTTCCCTTTTTTTTGTCATCTTTGTTTTTGTCTTGAGAAGCTCTAAGATGCATATCTTGTGCAAAAAATCTTTTAAATTTGTCAAGAAAAAGTCTCAAAAGACAGAGGATATTCTGCTTCTTCTTTTCCTTGATCTCCCTTCCACCTCTTCCAAAATGTCAGCTAGAGCTTTACGTGAGATACAGATTTTGAAAATTTTATGTTCTTGACTTAGGTCTGGGTTCCTGCTGTTGGAAAGACTGAAGATGAACACTGCAAAGGGCCATGTCCTGGCCATCACCCCAAGAGCAGCAGAAGCAGAAGCTCAGGCTCAGCAGGAGCACCAGGACACAGTATCTGTGTGAGGGAAGGAGACGGGCCCCATCTGCGCTTCTCAGTAAGCACTGCTGGATCAGCTCTCCCTCTTCCACCATGAGGTTGGAGAAAGGTGATGCTTGACCTTGCCACCTTTAAGTCCTTCGAGACCTAGAGAGAACCTTTATCTGTCCTTCAGCACAAAGATCCAAGTCTTTCTCGTCTACAATATACTATAATTAGACTAAAAGCCTTGCTCTAACCAGAAGATTAAGTAATATAAGTAAACTTGCATAGTGTTGAAGCCGAAGTAGGTTCATGTACGCTGGTAGGTTTTACACTGTCTGTGGGTTTTAATAACAAAAAGGTACCAACTTCATAGGAAAATACATAAAAGGAATTATTCAGAATAAAATGTGAAGAGCCCCAAAATTAGGGAACTGAAGACCTGAACTGCTGTGGAAATTTATTTGGCTCTTTTGTGTGCATAACATTCTGATGTAATTTTGTTCAAGTGACAATATTCTCTTTATTCCATAGGCAAAGTGCTTTCTTCCCTGCACAGGATGGATAGTGTTTGCTGAACTGGTAGTTATTCAATATTTTGTTTTCACCATCAGTCAATGCATGACCTCAGGCTTTATTTACCAAACACCATCCAAGCTCTGCACTTAATACAGAATTATTAATTTCCTCCTGGGCTGTTCTTTTGCTCTCCTCATCAACAGTGCTTCACAATGGTTAATGGAGTTCTATATTTGGCCTGTGGCATAGGACTTTCAGTTTTTCTCAAATTGAGTGTGTGATATCCTTTCCCTGCCTGATATTTATTACCTTTCCATAATGGCACAGATGTACAGGGGTCTGATCATAAATTGGTTTCATCTCCTGTGTGGAACCCTGAAGCCCCCTAAGTCCTGGAAATGAAACGCCGGCTCTTCCCCAGTGCCCCAGTGCTTCAGGGTGGGAAGGGAAGAGCCTAGAGGGAAGCTCCATCAGCCTCTCACTGGTCACAGCCCCTTTGCCCCTAATTTGTGGTGTAAAGAGGATGAACTGCACTGTTCCTTGTAATATGTGTGGATGATTTGGGTTGTCATAGCTCATACATTGTGGAAAATGCATTAAAATATAACACACAGGCTGTCAGAAAAAGCTACTGGTCTAAGACAAATAATGTACAAAGGAAAAAGCACACAATGGACCAGAGACAACTTAAGGGCTTAAAAAAGCTCAAAACCTCAAAATCTTTTATAACATGGGTCTCATCTTTTTTTGTTGTCAGTTCTTAGGGAAAAATTCATTTCTTTATAACTGGGTTAGAGAAACCACAACTTTTCCCTTCTGGAAAAGGGTCTGGAGGTGATGAACGTATGTTTCTTTTGACAGAAGACAGTTTATCATCGAAGCCAACAAGTCAGGTGAATGGCCTTCTCTTGAACACACGCAAAGCAAAGAAACACTACACTGCTGCAAAACAGCACAGCTCAAGGAGTTCTAGCCATGGGTTTTCACCTAGCAGAGAGGAGGTTTGATGTTTTCACTTGGCATCACAGCCCTTTGTGTCTGCTCCAACCCTTTATTCAAGCACTGATTAAAGCTGGTTAGTTACAATGGTAACCAACCACAGCATCCCAAGGTGCCACCACCACCTGTGAAATCCAGGGCATCTTGTACAAGAAAGACACACAGACATTGCAGGGATAAGCTAATGTTGCCTGAGAGCTGGTTATTTTAGATAATATTATGAGATAATATTATGGGATTGTGATTGAATGGTAGATAATTGTGTGTGAAAGGGTATTTTGTCATACTTGTTTTGCTTTTTCCTCGAGTAGGCTGAAAGCTGGAATGTATTGAGTTGCTAAAATAGAAAAAGCTGGATTCTAAAGTGACTCCACATAAAAAAGAACCCCACACATAAATCACAGCATTCATACAAGGAAGGATTCAAAGTAAAATCTGTAATTACCAAGGTATTTTCCACTTTATTAAGTAAAGGGGAAAATAAAGCTTTGGTTTTTGGTTCAAGATTGCTTTTAACATTAACTATATACCTTTACCAACTGACAGAAAGAAGAGCATAGTATATTATACAGCCAAGGTATGATTGAAGACAAGTAGGCAGGGGGGCAACTTGGGAAGCATTGATCACAATCTCATTAGATCTGAGATTGCAGCAAAAATGAATGCTAAATGAGGAGAAAGAGAACAAAAAGATGCTGGAGTCAGACTTGCATTTCTCCAGAGGATGACCTACTCAGTTGTAAAAATCAAACTGGTGAGGAGTGGGACTGAGAGAACAGAAAACCCTAAGAACTAAAGAATAGAGAAAGAAAGGCACTTGGCCCACTCCTCTGCTAGCAAGTAGTGTACAAAGAGAAAACAAGCATATTGCTAAATATGGAGTTTCACACCAAAGTTGGAAGGAAAAGAAAAAAAAAAGAACAATCTGATGGGCAGGTTAGTTGAAAAGGAGAAACTGTGTGGTCCAAAGAGCCACACAAGTCAGAAGAGAGACAAAAACAAAGGAAGTGTGCTAAGTAACAATAGCCAAAGAAATCAAGATAATTAGTATGAAGCAAACAAGCTTGACAGACTGGTTGAGGCCAGACAGAGGGTGGAGAGGGGAGGGCAGGTAAGAGGTCAAATGAGCTCTTTGCTCTAGTATTCATTTAACAAGATGAAGGTCACATCTCAGAAAGTGTGATAGATTTTTCTGGATGAGGAAAGTGAAATGTCATCAAGAATTATGGTTATGTCATGGCAGTGCTCTTATAATCTTGACAAGACCCCAGTCCTTGCTTAATTAGTAGACTTCATGTTTCGGAAGGCACCAATATAATAAGAACAGGTAGTTGAAGATATTTAGCAATTCTGAGGAGATGCTTGACATTTTCATCATTGCATTTTCCCATTTTCAGTGCATCGGTCACAAAATTTTAAATTGTCTACAAAAGAAGGAAGTTGGTGGAAGATGAGAGTCTAATACATTTAATCTACATCATCTAATGCCTTAGTGCCTGCCCATTATTGTCAAAATTCCACAAAATACTTATATAAATACTTTCTTCTAACCATACGAATAACCCTGCTAAAATCAATGAGATTACTCTAATGCTCAAAATTAAGCATTTTCACCAGAATTGTATTAGAGCAAAAGCTAAATGTTAATGTAATCAGTCACAGTACAGTGATGTACTTCCTTTTATTTTGCTAAGAAAGACATGCTGGACAAGTAGTGGAGGGACACTCCAGTCACAGAAAATGGACACAGTATGGACACAGTCACAGTATGGACACTCCAGTCACAGAAAATGCACCCACAAAATCTCTAATGGGCACTTGTCCTCCCCTGGGAAAAGAATTATGTCATTCCCAGTGTCGTGATTTTTGCACTTAGAACAATCGGAGAGACGCTTTTCTAATGCATTACCCATGCCAGCATGAAATGACCAAGCTGACGAAGAGAAATATGGCTCTCTGTAGTTGTTCAAATAAGTTGAAACTTAAATAAAACAAAACTGATGGCTGGAAAATGCTAACAATCCCCTCCTGCACACCCAGTGAAGAAGCTATTCCAGTGTATTTAATATGCACAAGGAACATCAGGTGGATTGATGAATTCTTGGAGAAAGTTTTATGTGTATATTATATTTGCCATGATTTATTTTTGAGAAGTGTAAAATAACAGGATATCTTCCAACAAAAGAGAAAATTCTGTGAGGGATGCTATGGACTTAAACACAAACCAGATGAATGCTTTTTGTCATTTTCTAGTGTTAGATCAGAAGTCTTGGCATTTTGTACAGAAAGGGAAAGAAATAAAAAGATAGGAATTGATAGAGGCTTGGAAAATCTTGAATGACCTGTCAAGAGCTCTTACTGATGAAAGTTAAAGGCAACACTTGTAAAAATGAATTACATGTGCTATTTTTTATACTGCACACAGTTTAATAGTGGACTTCAATCTATTTTATGAGACAAATACCTTAATATAGATGATTTGCAAAAAGAATTCAATATTTACCCAAATAAGAATAACATCCTCAGCTAAATTTAGTGCTAATTTAAAATGACAAGGGCAATCAATCCTCAAACTCCTCAGTATAACCTAATCGCCAGCTGGGGTCAGGCCAACATTTGCTTTCTAGCAAAGTATTGTAGAAATAGATGAATTGCCCTGCTCTCCAGAGCACTGAATATTGACTGCTTCTGAAATCAGAAAACCAGCCTTGAGGAAGCATCACAACATCTTGTGCCTTTTTCATTATTAATTTTTATTATGTCCTTAGCTGCTAATATTTTTAAGTGTGCCACTTTTCAAATTCTATTACTTTCTTACATGCATATTAATTTAGAATCTGTAATTTACTGGTGTAACCTTCAAAAGACCCTGGAAAACAAAAATTTGCCTCTTCAAGGTCTTTTTACCTTAGGTATATAAATTCAAAGAAAATAAATAGGGTGAAGTTAATTGCCAGAACAAATAAGAAGTCTGGAAAGTTTTTTGGTTTTAGGAAATTAAAAGAAAATTATCTGAACCAGAAGACAAATAGTGAGTATGGTAATAGATCTCATGATGAAGAAAATTCTGTGCTCATAGTTATTGTGGTAGATTTTAGCTTTGTCTTTTTTTGTTTGTTTGTTTCTTAGGGGATACAAACTTTGTATCTTTGGTACAGCCGTCTCTGATTTTGCGTGTTCCTACTGAAACTTAATACTAATAATGGTGTAGTTCAGTGTAAACTAGTTTGCTTTTTCTATTTCTCTAAGAAAAATGTGGTGCCAAAGAGGCAACAGAACGAAATTGTCCTCAGTTGTCTGAATTTTATGTACTACATATTGAAAGACATTTGATTTGAATCCCTTACAAAAACTTCAGAAAGAGTTTGCTTTTGAGAAAACAGACATTCAACTCTGAGGGAAAGATAAGCAATTTTTTAAAAATTTTCCCCCTCGGACATCTAATTTGTAATTTTTAAATTTGTTTGTTTGTTTTGTGTTTTTGTTTGTTTGTTTGTTTGTTTTTTGTTTGTTTGTTTTGTGCCTTTTTGTTTTGTTTTGTTTTTTGCTACTAGCTAGAAAACAGTAAAATTATTTTACCTTGTCATAAACAAAAGGACTTCTGAGTAGTACACTGGGAGATGATGGATGAGTGTTCACCATTCTGCCCCTTTTCACAAGCTCTTGTAACACACCACCACAACGTGGAAATTTTTGTACAGAACACAAACATACATGCATATAATAATATCTGTCAAATGCAGGATAAAATCTTCCCAAAGAAATTTGCAGAACATCTTCAGCACGAGAGTTTCTTGGTATTAATGCATGCAGTTTAAAAAGCCTGCAATAACTTCTTTGAAACCCAAGACTTTTTTTCCTCCTAAGTGCAGACACTCAACTTTAAAGCATGCTGATATTTTATGGTCGTGACTACCTTTATCCTTTTCCTAGTTCCCTCTATCCCCTTACTCCCTAGACGACAGAGCACTATGGAAAGATCTGTATACAGCCAGAATTAGAGTGCTGCAGGATAGGACATTTCCACTATCTATTTCTATGCAGCATGTCATGACTGCTGTTTTAGGTATTAGGACACAGAATATAGAAATTTTCAAATGGAGCAATTTTCCTCCCCTTCCTGCTCCAAAACATCAGCTCCCAGTTTTCTCTATTTATTTCACCAAAGACTACAGGTGTGAAGAAATAACCCTGTATGAGAATTCAACCTTTCTGATGTCTTAAATGTAGACACTCCTTAATGAACTTCTTGTCACCTTGAACTGTGACTGCTAAAGGTTGTGATGTGAATCATGATTTACAATTTTCTGGAATACCTTCATTTAGGTCTTTAATTGCCTCTCAGGCAATGTCTCAGAAATAAAAATATTTATCTCCTGTGGTGGTGCTTTTCCTTTTCCAGATCTTTATTAAAGCATGTAAAAAAAGTAGTTGTTTAAAAACTTACCTGGAGAGATGATGACGGCATCCTGAGGCATATTCTTCTGGTGTTGTTGGGTCTGTCTGCACAGTACTTATCTTCACCACATTGCAGTTTGGGATCTTTGCAAGGGGTCCAGATTGGACAATGCAGTCTGAGAAGCTCTTGAACAGATGGTATTCTTCTACAATGTGGCTTAGAAATTTCTAAGAATTTTTTTTTTGTTCCTGTTGGCTTTTTTTTTCCCCTTTATCATTTGCCTCATTCCTATCACCTCTCTGCCGAGCCCTCTCTAGTGAGGGAAATGAAAACACAGTCAATGTGTCTCCTTTAAGCAGCTGCTGGAAGCTGTGAGCCAGTCAAAGAAACAATGTAGGACATCATCAAGCTTATGATGAGTTGTTGTCAACAGCTCATGAGCTATCCAGTGCTTTTTGCTCTGATGCCAGTCATGAGGCTCATCCTATGGCTCATTCATTTGAAATATTCCTGGGTCAGGATGTCTCTGAGTCAAACTGGGATCATGTTATGAAGATGGCATGCAGTGTTCAACAATAGAAAAAATTAGTCTTCATGTTTTTTCATTAGATAGTAACAATTTGTGAGCACAAACCTAAAGCAGTGCGAAACTAGTAAAAAGATTTATACAAAACACAGTGATCTGAACCTGCAGATGCCTTCCTCATCTGTATGCATCTCAACTTTATGAAAGTTGGAGTCAAAATTAAAAACCTAAGCTCTCCTTCAACAAGTGCACATTCCCATTCCCATTACATTTCCTCTGAAAACATTGAAAAGTAGAGACTTGTACCTCTCCCAGTACCCATACAGTATACTTTACCCTGTCTATCACATTCAGTTCTTTTTAGGTACCCTGCTTTGAGAGGTAAAGTGCTTTTGATGCCCTGTTCATTGCTTCAGAAGCTCCTTTTCTTGAGTGAGTCATCATGTAGCGGATGCTTTACTTCAAACATTTTATCCAAGTGTTTTTTCTCCTCATTTTATTCAAGTAATTTTTTCTTCAACTTTTCTTCAAAGTTGTGAAAGGTGAAATTATCCTCAGTTGTCCTTTAAGTCCACTGCTGAAGCTGCATGTCCAGCATTAGGTGGTGCAACAGGAGACATCATACACTGAATGTCTCAGGTTGCAAAACTAAAGCTTATGGGACATTTAGGGTGGCAATTCAGCTTGTGACTTCTCCCCAGGACCAACTCCCTAGGAGTGACAGCCACTGTGGGCTCTAATAGTGGTCTCTAGGGTACAGGCCATCTTTTCAGAGGGGGTATTTTGCCCTCAGCAATGGGGACTATTGGCAACAAAAAATCCAGAAGTATATCAATCCTCTTTTCTACATCATGAGGCTCCACATTATCCTTGTCACACTGATGGATTTCTTGTCTCTTTCCTCTGTTCTCAGGGAAACTGAGGCAGACTCACATTATTCCTGTCACATTCCAAGGACGAGGCCATTTTTTCCTGAATACTAAATGCAAAAGATTGTTTTGAAGGCTTCTGTATTTACAAGACCTGATGAAAGAATCACCCAATCCCTCCACATTGCTTTAGGGAAAATAAGACCCAGACTGCTCCACAGTCTAAGGATCTCTCTTCAGCAAGCCCCTGGCTAGAATACCAAGACAGCCCCGAACAATTAATGAGGCCATAATGAATTCAGCTCACAGTTTCAGGCAGTATTTAAACAGATCCACGATTATCACATGAGAATAAAAGGTATAAATTTCTTGATTTCCTAGAAAAGCAGGCTTACTATGGTAAAGAACTTTGTTTAAAAAGAAGGGGTTTGCAGTCTTTTCACTCAAGGAGCTAAAAAGACAGGGAATTCCTTGCAACCCATCTGAAAAATACATATTTTCATATGTGAAAAGTGAAGGTTTATCTGTCTTACTGATAAGACAGATACATCTGTATCTGTCGAGATACATTTTGGTTTTTTCCCTTTTATATCTCTCTTTTCCATTCCCTGATAAAGCAAAGGGGCTTTGAGGTTTTTTTTCTGTTTAGTTGGTTTGGGTTATTTGGCTGTTTGAGTTTCTTTGAGTCTCCTTTTTTGTGCCCCATTTTTGCATCTGGTAAAACAGTGGAGAAGTGTGCTCTTAATAAAATCAGTGATAGAGAGTGATGTATCTTCTCCATGGTTCTCTGCTTTTCTGTTGAAGATGGCCACTTGTCAGTGCCAACAGTTCCTGATATATTCAGATATATCAGTCTGGATTGGGTAGAGGATATGGAGGATGAGCTGACTTTTCCCCGCTAATCATGTCAGATCACTCAAAGGTTTTAAGCCCTCTGTAACTTGATTCTTGTGCCAGTAGCTGGTCTGCACTGGAATCAGCCTAGTTGGGAATGGGTTGTTAAGCATTGGAATGAACTGCCCACGAAGGTGGTAGAGTCACCAGCACTGGAGGTGTTTAAGAAATAACCGGACAAGGCACTTGGTGCTATGGTCTAGTCGAGAAGGTGGGAGTTGGTCAAATGTTGGACTTGATAATCTTTGAGGTCTTTTCCAAAACCTATATGATTCTGTAATTCTGTGATTCTGTGAATTTTCACTGTCTCTTGGATCTACAAGGAAATGTAGGGAAGATAAGAGAAAAACACATTGACTCTTGCACATGTGAAGCTCCATACGGCGAACATCCTCTGTGCCTGAGATCTGGAAATGCAGTCTGTTTAAAAAAGGGTTGGAAAATCACTGAAACTTTTCAGTGTCATCATATTGCTCATGTTTCTTTTTCAGGAATGCAAATATGCCATTGTATCATTGGTAACCAGTGCGATGGGGCATTCCCAGGGGTCAGGCTGGCAGCCTTGCAAGGTCAGCCTTTGGCAATGCCCAGTGAGACCTGGACACACAGATGGGGCACTTCTGAGTGTCCACACCACGTGTGTTGTGCAGCTAAGCAGAGTGCCTGAATCGTCTGTGCTGTCAGCATAGCACTTTTTCCAGGCACTATATACTTTCAGTACAGGATTATAAAAAAGAAATTAAATTGGAGCCCATTAAGTATGTTTACTCTCAGCTGCAAATATTTTTACCATGTAGTTTTGTGTGCAGGAAGTGCTGTAAACTTCAGCATTGCTGCTGGCTCCTTTGTAATCACTCTGCTGATTATGAATTGCTGCCTTTTGGCAGTTGCTGTTCACACGGTTATGATTCCTATGGTAGGAGGGTAATAGAGGGGAAAAAATGGAAAAAAAATGTGAAGGCCATGGAGACCTCAGGACAATTAATGTCCTTTAGCAAAGTGTAGTAGGGTGCAAGATAAACTAGCCAAATCCAAGGCTTGTGGCAACTATATTTCTATCTTCTCCCTCCTGCAAAGGCTTTATCTAAAAAGATATATGTGAAGAAACCAAACCAACCAGTCGGGACTTGATCACAGTATATCAGAAGAAATGACGTAGCCTGAGAGCTGGATTACAGACATCACAGCAAAAGTCTGTGCAAAAAAAAGAAGAGAAAAACATTAAGCTGTAAGATAAACCAAAAATCATCCCTTTCCTCTGTATGCAAAACAGTGATCTGAGAAGATTCTGTAATTCGAAATCCCTGTGGTTATATGGTAGCTGATATGTTTAATTTATTTTTATGAAATAATATAAAGCTTTATACTGTGAATGTGAGTATTATAGGATTTGGTATGTTAGTATTTTCATCATGAACTCATATTTTTCAGGAGTTTATAACCTGGCTATTAGAACTGATGTTTGGAGCACTGGCTCAGCCTGAACCACTCACCTCCTCTGATCTCTGTGAAACTGGGCGGTTACCAGCCTGGCGCTGGTGTGGTGCGGAGCAGGATGCTGTGGGATTAGGGGGAACCTATTAGTTGTAAAGGGAGAATGGACCTCATTGATTTATTTTAGATGAGCTCTAAATAGGGGAGAGGAGGGCATGTATGTATAGAAAACTTCATGCAATGAATTTCACACACATCATGGAGCTGAGTAAGCCAGTTCTTTGTTAGACTGCTGATGGCAGATGGCTCACTGAAGGCATTGCTCAGTAATATTTCATGTTTCTCTCATCTTTTGCTGTTTGGTTCTGTCTCAGGCCGGATATCTAGAAAAGTCCAAGTCTTTTGGTTTTGAATTTCTAGGTACTTTACAAATTGTTGTTCTTGGCTTTCCCTCTGCATTTTCCTGCTTGGTTCATCAAAATTCTCTTTAGATTGATTTCATGATACACTCTCTGTTTAGGTGTTCTCTTGTCTTTTCTTCATTGTAAGAAGAAATCTGTGATTTTCAAGCTCATGTTTCTGTCCTTTTCATCTATCTTGGATCTTCTTTTCATCTCACTGTGTTCTTTTCCTTTTGTCCTTGTTTAGCCCAGTGGCAGAAAAGGGCTATTAATTATTCCTGTGAAACTAGCATTTCTACTTGCATGAGAGTGCTGCCAAACTGATCACATTTGTTCATGTTACTGTGTCTCACTAGATTATAGAGGGGCATCTAAGAATATTATATTCAAATTCCAGGACTTCACATATGCCCTTGCACAGTCCCTTAATTTTTTAATAAGAAGATCGAGATTTGAAGAATGGAGTGCCTTCGCTTCCATAAACTCTCCTCTTTGTGCCCACTTCTTGACCTGCAGTGTTAACTAAAACTATTCTGGTGGATGCTTTTAGCAGTGCACATAGTCTGAGTGAAGCCAATATTGTATGAAGTGAGCACTAGTAGCCAACAAGTTGGTGTGGATGGTCAGAATCTTGTTAGAAATAAACTTGGTGTGACGGGTTCCAGACTTGGCTTCTTTTAAAACAGAAAATCCAAGATAACATCTCACCTTGATCCTTGTATCAGTAGTTTTGTGAAGGGTCAGGTTAAAAAACGTGTTTTGCTCACATAAATGCCTTTAATTGTCTATTCACATCCTCAAGTCTCAGTTCTTCAGGAGAATATGTCTGAGCAGATGGCTCTGACTATAGCATGGGCTATGCACCACAGAAGAGTACTCTGGCAAATATAGTTAGGTATCTGTCTGATGTGGATGACAAGAGAGAGTGAAATATGTGAGAGTGTGAAGCTGAAGTGTGGTTACTTCTAAATGTTGAATTAGCTCTGGTTCCATTTTTGTTTCAACAGTTGTTACTTTCTGTAGGAGCATTATAGCAAGCTGAACTTGACTTTTCATTTTACCGTGCTATTTGGATAAGTTACCTTCATAGCAGAAAGAGGTGAGAGGATTAGGAGATAGTCTGACAAAGCATAGAAGTCAGAATTTGGGGAGTAGGAGAATACCATAATAAAATGTAGTCTTTAGTGAATTGCATGACTGGAAAACCAATTCATCTTTGTGGTACCTGGTAGAATAGTTAAAACAGCGTTATTATCTCTGGTTCCTCCTGAAGAGGAAACAGAATTGGAGTGCTGACATAATGCTGTGAATAATAGCTGGCATTTTTTTGTTAGCATGTGGAAATTAAGCCTTCCTACCCCTGTTTGTTTAGTCTCTCTGTCAGGCTGGAGTGTCATATAAGCGGTGAAAAGGTAATACACTTGGATAGTCAGAGCACTTGGGTTATCATTTGGTAATCAATAACAGAAATCTCCTTTTCCTTTGTAATCTTGTTCTAATTTGTCAGAGTCCTCTTTAGATTTTCTTGTTGTATGAGGCAGTGATGTTCTTAGGGAAAAGGTTCATATGGAGAAATAGGTCTACACTACATCCAGAGGACAACTGAGCCTTGTCAGTCTCATATCCTCTAGAAACGAGATCCACAGTAAGAACAGTTGGACGGGTCCTCTGTGAACACTGGCTCCTGCATGGAGTTATGTGCCTGCCCATTTATTAGCTCTGGGGAAAACTGCAAAGTCCAAAATGATACCACTTGCCTACCACACTTAGCTTCCTTGTGAAGCACTACGACCACACCCTCAAATTTCTTTTGTTATTCCTGGGAGGCTACTGAAAAGAGGAAATTAAGCTTTGGCAAAGTTAAATTCTCATAGTCCTATGAGAAAAAGAGTTGTTTGACTTTCATTTGTCACTATTTGTCATTAGACAATTCTCTTATTCAACGTTTGGGAGTCAAAATAATGACACAAAGCTGGGGTTACTAGGCATAGACTCTGAAAAATAGAGAATGCCTAAAATAATGTGTGAGCCATCTGTGCAGCTGGTTGTGGTTTCTCTAGATGACGAATAATCAAAACACCTTCAAGAACTTGGATGGACTCATGAACTTGCATAAAGAAAGGAGATGACATTTGTCAGTTTCCACTGTCTGTTTTTTAAAACGTTTAGTTTTTGAAGCATCTTTTTTCTTTCTCTCCTCACAAAGGGGAATGAACTCCCTTTACACATCTCAATGTCTTCTCTTTGCTCTTCTTCATTCTCAAAACTCCTTTTCGTGATGTTATCCTCAAGACTTACAGAGAGCTAAAATTCTGGCTTATTAAGATGGCTAGTGTTGTTCCTCCACCTGCTTTTTATTTCCCTTCTCATTATAGTTATCTGTCATCTCCTGGTTTACGTTGAGATGGCAACTCTTAAGGACAAAGACCGCAGGTCCAAGAGTAGGGCTTATAAAATAGTAATTATAGTAATTGATAACTAATTCTCCTGAGGTAATTCAGTTATCTCTAAACATCTTTCTTTTAAAGCAAAAATATACTCTTTTTCTATCACTGTTCCTCTTGCAAACTCCATGATCTTGATTCCAACATGAAAGCAATTCTCAGGCGGTGTATGTTTGTGTGTATACCTTATAACAGAAATATTTTCTCAGGGAACTATAATGTTTCAGTTGCCACTGCAAACATGTCAGAAGAGTATGTGAAACTGAGCTGATACAGTGCAGAAACTTTATTGGCAATTACTCCTGAGACACACACAGTGGACTTTTAATTAGTAACACAGCTAGTTATAGTGTGGACTTGGAGGTTGTAGATTTCCCTATGATTCCTTAGACAAACAATTTAAGCTTTTTTCTTACTAAGGTGGTGATGCTATTCTATGACACTATGGTCAAATCTGGGGTGGCAGGTATGGAGGTGTGGGCTGACAACCCTGTAATTGGAGATGGGTGAGGCATTCTTTTGCAGAGGGTCAAATCCTGCACATTGTCCGTGGGTGTTGTGTTCCTGTGCTACTTGGGCAGAGTCTAGCTGTAGGAAAAACATTGCAGTAAGAACTGAATAAAAACTGAGAGCAGTCAGGAAGACCTTTGTATCCCACCCGCGTGAATCCCTGTGCTACTTTCCTTCCCCTACGTAGCCACTCCAGTGAAAGCCCTGCCTTGTTTCCTGATGCTCATGGGCCCAGGTGCAAACCAGGATGGGAAAGGGGACAGGATGAGAGGACAGAAATAGACTGGGCAGGTGTGAGCACACATTGCTCCCTGCACCAGGGCATCTGCTGCCCAGATGTGGCCATGCTCAACCTGTAGCAGAGCCAGTAAGTGCCACAGGGTTGACAGCAATACAGAGAAGGAGTAAGGACATTTTCCCTGTGTGGGCTCATGTCCCCTTCTGCCAGTCCTGCAACTTGTACAGGACAAGCTAGTCCCCAGCCTTTCTGCAGCCGCAGGATTCTTGGGGAGCTGCTTCTTCCAAAGAGGGTCTTGAACTAGATTTTACCCTGCGAAGGATAATCCCCTTCTCCAGGTAAGGATAGGACCTACAACATTTATAAAGCAACTCCTATGTTTGAGAAATGACTCCCGCCACTATTTCAGCAGGAGGAGACTTAAGCTGTGGAGGCATAATGAATTTTGATGTGTGCTCTGTGCAGTGTCAAACTGTTTAATTTCAAGAAGCTGAAGTCACTAGCCTGTTGTTTCATGTTTCTGTCTAATTGAAATGTTAAAGAACTGATCTTTCTGCTATGTATTTAGTCTGGACATTCCAGCCTTTGAACTCTCATCAGCACTGTGAGTAATGTTATCCACACACATTCACTCTATTGTTACAGCAAAATCTCTACATCTATTTTTTTTCTAAAAATCAAAGAACCAGCATGAGGTATGCATGAAACATTTAAGATACTCCTTTGGAGAAAAAAAAAAGGAAAGAAAGAAAGAAAGGAAGGAAGAAAGAAAGGAAGGAAGGAAGAAAGAAAGGAAGGAAGGAAGAAAGAAAGGAAGGAAGGAAGAAAGAAAGGAAGGAAGGAAGAAAGAAAGGAAGGAAGGAAGAAAGAAAGGAAGGAAGGAAGAAAGAAAGGAAGGAAGGAAGAAAGAAAGGAAGGAAGGAAGAAAGAAAGGAAGGAAGGAAGAAAGAAAGGAAGGAAGGAAGAAAGAAAGGAAGGAAGGAAGAAAGAAAGGAAGGAAGGAAGAAAGAAAGGAAGGAAGGAAGAAAGAAAGGAAGGAAGGAAGAAAGAAAGGAAGGAAGGAAGAAAGAAAGGAAGGAAGGAAGAAAGAAAGGAAGGAAGGAAGAAAGAAAGGAAGGAAGGAAGAAAGAAAGGAAGGAAGGAAGAAAGAAAGGAAGGAAGGAAGAAAGAAAGGAAGGAAGGAAGAAAGAAAGGAAGGAAGGAAGAAAGAAAGGAAGGAAGGAAGAAAGAAAGGAAGGAAGGAAGAAAGAAAGGAAGGAAGGAAGAAAGAAAGGAAGGAAGGAAGAAAGAAAGGAAGGAAGGAAGAAAGGAAGAAAGAAGGGAAGAAAGGAAGAGAGAAAAGAAATAAACCTCAGCCCATTACACTGGCTCTTAGGGAAGGAGGTAGGAAGCTTTCATTAGGCTTACCATAATTTTCAGTTTTAATCACCTCTCTTCTTTTCAAATTAAAAAAGAAATTTTGATCAAGGGTCTAGAAGACCCAGAAGTGCCTTCTGGGGTTATCTGAACCAGTCACCTGTTTGGAAGAGACAGCCTTTCACCATCAGACGGATATGCATTTTCAATAATTAACTATTTTTAGCGTGGCATAAGTGAAAAATTAATAAGCCCCAGCAGCAAATAAGCATTGCAGTGTGGGTAGAGAAGAAAATACAGGCCACAGCTCAACCTCCTGCTTTGAAAGTTCAGCTCTCTTTCTTCTCCCCTGCCTCCCCTGCTGCAGTCCCCCAAGGGGATTCCCTCTCTAATAGACCCACATTTACACAGCGAGGTTGCCATTTCCCAGCTAGTCCAAGCATTAACATTCATCATCTCATTTCAGCACCTCTTGTGAGTAATTGCAGCCATGAGAAATGGTCTCTTCCTCTGCTTTTTTTCTACCCAGCCAAGGGCTCCCCACAAACTCTGGGCACTCCCCCAGGGCGCTTGCTGTTCTCGCAGTGCTCCCTGGCTTACTCAGCTCTTCCCTCCCTTCACTGCAGCCAGCAGTGAGTGGGAGGGCTGAGCAAGAGGGCTGAGCTGCCCGTCAGACAGCATTGTCCTGGGAAAGGGGACATTGCAGCTGAGGTGGCAGGAGAGGAAGAAAAAGGTGTTTACAGGGTGTCTTCTCACCAGTCATGGAGCCAGGAGCACCAAAAGTAGTCCTTTAGGCAATAAATAGGTCTATTCCCAGCTTCCCATTGCTGCAGTAGGGACACAAGGCTTGTTCAGATGGTTACGAGTGGGATCCTCACTCATGACCACATCACTGTCAAGGTAACAAGCCAACAATGTGGGAGACAGGATGGTACCTGGGCCATTGAGCTTCACATTATGCCAATTTTTGTCACTGCCATCTCCAAGGTTGTGTTACTACACTCTGCAGCATGTCCAGCATGGATTGTTCTCTTTGAATTTTAGCCTAATTTTCAAACAAACACAAACTGGTGAGAGTTCTGGGCAAATGGTGGAGAGAGGTCTGCAGTGCCTCTCCAATATTTGGGATACAAAATTGCTCTAATGAGCCATCAATGAGAACTCACTCAAACTGAAAGGAACTGAAGACTACAGGACCTGCAGTATGCCATTGTGTGAAGGAGCTTGAACCCAGAGCAAAATGAGCTGCACCATTTTTTAGGCAGCTCCACCTCCTTTTGCAATAGGCTGTGCAGCCTGCTTTGAACCTGGCATGCAGAAGTCTTAAATATTGGGCAAGTTTCAAATAAATGCTATTCTTTCAAATTAAATTGAAAATTCAAAAATTGAAAATTTCAATTGAATTAAGAAAAGTGCAGTCTAATTTCTATATGGCATCATCAGTTTAAATGGTCCAATGATCATTAAGTAACTAGGGAAGGACCAATAGAGTGGAGCACTAGCATTTGAAACTGAAGCACAGAATTAAAGCATTGTCTAAATAATGAAATGAAATTTTTTTTAAGAAGAATAGGCAGGCAATGTAAACTGTCATAAACTGTCATCCCCTCTCTATAAAAAAAGAGAATATATACACAATCCACAGATTATTTGTGTTATCACTCTAATAAATTAGAGTATAGGCAGAGTTGATGGACTGTACAATACCAAAAGCTTGAATATTTCTAATAAATTAGAAAAGTTTTTAAAATAACCAATCTAATGACCACGTCCCAGTTAATAGATGGAAAATGACCTAAAGGTTTTGATTTGTTGGGGCAACTGTCCTGGTCTTGACTGGGAAGGTTTTTATGTGTAAAGTTGGGACAAAATATTAAGGCAGGTCGAATCATCTGCATGACAGACGTCAACTGCACGGAGTCCCATGGCTTTCAATGATGGAATAGTTGAGATGATAACTCTAAACCACTTCCCTTTTCCTTTCATTTTTCAGAGGTGCACAGACTTTTCTTTCCCCTGTAGGAGTCTTCCTTTACAAAGCTAAATTAATTACTTGTTTCACTGTGGTTTTACAGAGACATTTAGCTATATTGCCAGGGTGGATTCAGGATAATATCATGTTTTGAAACATTTAGAAAATGTCAGTCTTTTTTTTTTTTTATTTGAATATCTTAACATAGAAGACAAAATAGCAACTGCTATTTACAGGTTTCGATAGTTGGTCAGAAGTGGAAAGGACACTTAAAAAGCATTATTTGAAAAAGAAAGCCAGGATTTTACATTGAGGCTACAGATGCTTGACATTCATAATTTTAATTAAAAATGATAAGTACATAGCATGTCAAGTTAACAAAAGTGGATCTTCAAATGAAGTATAAATTATTTGTCAAACATTATGTAGATATGCCTGGCAATAGATAAGTACATCTTAGTGCTATGTTTGTTGAGTGGAAACAGTTATATTTTTCTGGAGAAGAAGGAAATGCCATTGGTTATGTCAATTGGTTATTATGGTTTGAAAATGTATTTATGGTCAGACATTGGAGTATTTGAAACCATGTGAGGTACTGACAGTATAGACCAATGCTTTTTACTGGCAAAGCTGACCTTTTTTGTACCAGGAAATGAAATTCTTATGGGACAAAAAATTTAGTACCAGGCTTCTAATAGTTGGATTCAATTACCCAGGGAGGGAACTGGAAAAAAAAAGTTCAGCAGTTGGAAATATTTTTGACACTGCTCTAGACAGGCAGAAGACAGATCACATACCTATTGATAATGCAATATTCTTTGTATGAATTCTGAATGTAGATATAAACCTGCAGTGTTGATTTCACTTCAGTAGATGTAACCCAGAGTGCAGATTTGTAATTAATAATAAATATGGGCAAACAAACTTTGCACAGTCTCTCCTTTCAACATTATGGGGTACAAAATCAAAACACTAGCCCAATATCACATTCCTTGAAAGGAAGGAGATCATATACAGGAAAAATCTCATCAAAGGCTGCCCCCTGAGTTCACCTCACACTAAAAACAACATCCCACAGAAAGCTGCCTTCCCAACAGCACATCCCTTCCCTACAAGCTGTTCGGTTCTTGTGGCACGGCTAGATGTAGAACAGCAACACGCAGAGCTCACATCAGCTCAGCAAACATTCCCCCTTGTGCCAGAAAATTGGATGTACCATTGTCATCACCAGAAGAGAGCTACGATACTGACACATGAAAGTGCCTCTGACAGCCTGGGGAAATTATTTTTTCTTGCAGAAGAAGATTTGCAATCCGGGCTAACAAATTATTCTTTTATCTAGTTGTTTGTGTTATGGGACCCCAATCCAGGATCAGGGCTCCTTTGTGGTACACACTGTGGAGACACACAAGGAAGAGAGCAGTTGGCACCCCAGAGAGCTCACAATCTGCATATCAGGCAGGAGCTATGGGTGGAAGGCAACTGGGCTGAGAGAATACAATAACGATAAAATGGGTATGCATAGCATCCTTCTCATTAAAAGATGGTGGTAATTTGAGGGCATAGTGGTGGAGGTAGCTTGAAGGAAGAATGTAAATGAGGTTAAGAAGCCAGCTACACAACAGGGATATTTTGCAGTCATAGTTTGGGCTGAGAGGCATCCAGGAGGTGCTTAAGGGAGGGGAAAAGCAGCAGAAAAACAGTGGTAGAGAAAGGCTAATGGCAGGTGAGAACAGTTTGTTGAACACAGACTTCATTAGCACATCTCAAGCCGCTGTAATATTTCATTTGTCATTGTGGTGGGCTGGTCTAGGCCACATTTTAGCTTTTTTGAGGGGAATTTCAAGTGTTCCTAAAATAGTTACTGGAGGATAGGCTACACTTCAGGCACTAATGCTTTTGGGGATGATGCATCCTGATTTATGGAATGAATTAGCAGTAATCAAGGAAATACTATGTTATTTTCAATCTGTGGTATATCCAGGATCCTCAAGCTCCAGATAGATAGCCACTTCTCAAGTGGGGAAGGAGTTTGGGTAAACATGGACAAACACACACAACTGCTCTGCCATTACATGTCTTATGGCAAAATGAGGTCTGAGGATTGACTCTGAGTGTAGTCTGAGATCTCTGAGGGCTCTGTCTCAAATCTTCAACTTCTGAATAGATTTCTGTACATCTAGAGACTCCCTTAATGTTGCTATTGATCTCACATTTATCAAACTAGGAAGTGTTTTTGTTTTCCACCGGCTTTACTGGGTACCATTCATGGACTGACATTTATAGACTAGTTTCTGATGCTGAATTGTGTGGGCATGTACTGTAACACTGGACTAGAACAGCAGGGCTGAAATTTCATAAAAGAGACTTCAGGAACATGTGGTCCCTGTAATCTCAGAAGGAACGATTTGCAGTATGAAACTGTGTACTAAAATATGGGTGGAGTAGTTAGTGGCTATTTGTAACTTGAACAATAGTTTGTAAACTGTCATTAGGGGTTGAAATTCACTCTGCATTTCAGTTTGGCCATGCACCTGAAATAGCTGTGTTGAGTTTAGCAGAGATATTGTATTTGTAGAAGAGCAAAATTTATATCTAGAGATTCATCTGTGTGGCCAGGAGAATGCCACATGAAGGTCTTTAAAGCCTCTCTGCAACTTTGAAACCTTAGCTCTTATTTCAGATGTAGTTGAGGCGCTTAACTGAGGGATATTTTCCAAATCACCTAAGTAGATTAAAGACTTCCTTCAGGAGTCAGTGACAGCCCACTACACAGCTAGATAGATAATAATACTGCTTAGGCATTTTTATTTGATTGGCACTGAAAGTCAGCAGAATTAGGCCTTCTAGAGACAAGTACTACTTTCCAGGATGGCTATGGGTTTTATAATATAAGAAAGTTTATGTGAAAGGATAACTCAGACCTGAAGATTTTCCTGCTTATCCAATGGGAGAGCATAACAGAGGTATCTCTGTATCTTTACTGCCCTTTATATGACCAGGGAGTTGTACCCAGGCAGGTCCTGCCGTAGCCTGTTGTAAGTGTGGACGGTCTTGGTGGGCAGCCTGAACCTATGGTGTGTCATTATGGACACTAGGAGCCAGGCCTGGGACCACCTGGGATGCCAGATCACTCCCCAGCTCAGGTGTCAAGGTAGACATTCCTATTGGTGTGTCTGGGTTTTATCTGTTGCCTGCAACAGGAACTTTCTACTAGCTCTCATGTTGTATAGCAGTGCACTGCATCTGTATTGTGAGGGAATGGGAAATGGGTGCAAACCACTTGTTTGTTAGGTTTTCTTTTCTTTTCATCCATGCTGGTGGGTGAGTCCAGGTTACAAAGAACCTGCTGGTATCATTATTGTGCAGCAATGCTCCTTTCACTTCTGTCATCAAACATGTATGTAGGTGCTGGTCCAGTGATGAAGAGATGCTTGGTGTAGCAACTGGGGGAAGGAGCAGTGTTGTGTAAAAAGGAAACATTCACAAGTCAACACTCATCTTCCTAAAATACTTTTAATCCTGTGCCAGAAAGTCAGTAGGTACAGGGTGTTTGAGTGTGTGTATGTTGATTGCAGGTGGGGGAATGGGACTGGAGGTTTGTTTATTACAGTTTTACTTCATTAATATTTTAGTCTCAGGTGCAGAACTTGGAGAGTCTCACTGAAATCGCAAACAGCACTGATTGTGGTGTTTGTGACAGTGCCATGGGGCATTTGCATTATTTATCCCAGGCTGCACTACCCATACAGCTTTCAGGGAATATTTTCAGACAGAATCGCTAATTAGCACATATGTGGAATCTTCTCAAAGCAGTTGGGAACTCTCCTCATTACTTTTTAATTTTTTCTATTTGCTGAACGTATGTCATAGATGAAAATTCAGAATGATGGTTTGAAGGAATTTTGCATATTAAATACTCCAAACGAAAAGAGCAAGATCTTCTATCTGGGCACTGCGAAAGACTGTGAATGTCTCTGGCCTGGTAAGTTCATGCAGCATCACTTTTGGGCTGTTACTTGGTTGCCCAAAGTCAGTGAGGACAGCTAAAGCCTTTGTCATTGTCCTGAAGTCTTACAAACCATTACTGGACTGCGCTTAATAATCATACATTTTCACCTTGGGCGTTGCTGCTGATTAGTTCCCTGTAAACAGGTGATAGAATGTACTGAGTATCTCCTATCATCAGATGAAAGATAGTTCATATATATGCATATCCAACTTTAATTTTAGTAATGTATATAAGGGGAAAAAAGCATGATATTACAGTGTTAAAAATGCTTAAAAATTTCCTTTCAAAATGTTAAGAAATGTTCTAAAATGTTTTAAAAACCTTCCCTCATCGTACATTGTCAGATTGTCCCTGAATAATTTTATTAAATTTTACTCTTTATTTTCTTATTTTAGTAAATTTTCTACATTTTCACCTTGATTTCTCAATCAAACATTATATGTGTTCATTAAATGATTTATCTGAACTTAGAGGAGTGGTACTGAGAGCAAACTGTTTCTTGTACACTTGTGTATTGCAAAAGACTGATTTAGGAAAGAGCTTTTCTAAGTTATGGTTCAATTTAGCAGCAACATTAATGTTTAAATGTTGTTTATTATGGATTTAAATACAACATAAAAGAGCTTCAGTCTGATAGCCTAGGCACCTTTTCTAGAAAGTAAAACGGCGGCACTGAAATGATGAAAACCAAAAACAGTGGCACACATCACATCAAAGTCAGCTAAAACACATAGTGCAAAGTAGAAAATATTGTGCCTTTTGTTCTTGTCCACAGAAAACAAAAGACAAATTCTCTGTCCCCTGCCACAATTGCTCCATCATCCCGAATGCTTGCCCAGGTTTTCCAGATTATGAGTTAGGTCCACAGAGGAGAAAATGCAGGAAAATCAGTGTCAAAAATGAAGGCACAGGGCTGCTTGAAAAATGGAGCAACTTTTGCTGAGGAAAACTCTTCATCAGAAAGCTAAATGATGCAATTTCAAACCTCAGAAAGATCCCAGTGTCCTGTGCTATGTTTATAGCTCAGTCCTTCATCTATTTTGAGGTCTTGACTTTCTGAGCAGACCACATGATGCAACATAGCTTCTCTTTGTCTGGAACCATGGCAGAACTGCCTGGGGATGGCTCTGGCCCCGGTGCTTCATAGAAAGCCTGTTCTCATTAGAAAAGTCAGTCTGTGTAGGTCAATAAGGTCATGAAGTGTGCCTGATTGGGAATCAGGTATCACAGCACCATTTCTGTATCAAACTGCTTTGATTCTGATTTATATGGTGCCTGAGATTAAAAAAAAGGCAACAAAAAACTTTGGGAATTGAAGTGTACAGTGTTTCAATGAAAACTTCAAATAACCAGGGAGAAAAAAAATTCCCAAACCAATATTCTTTCAGCAAAAACATTGATTTCTGTGAAAAAATCAATTTTGTGCCCAAAAAGCAGCTTTATGGGAGAATTTTGGCAACTCTACAAAGGATCACTAATGGTGAGAATTACTGGTGGCTCTCTGTCTCTTCAATTCTGACAGATCTGGCTTATACATCTCTTCCTGTGTCAACTAAAACAGGTTGGCATAAGGCTGTGTCAGAGACATTCCTCTTACAGCAAGAGCCTTGCAGAACAAAAGAGCTGCTGCCGTCTGTGTTGTGATCTTTAATGTGTCTTCAAGAGATGGCCTCAAGTGGTGGGCAGGTAGTCACACACGGTGTTAAGTCATGAAGTCAAAACATGGGAAAGACTATTAAGATTTTTTGTTACATCTTTGAAATTCACATTTAGATTCCCGCTCCCCTTGAAATGCAATTGAGCCAATTCAGGTGAAATCAATCAGGAAAAGAAAGTAAGTGTCAAAGATCATTTAGTACATCAGCAAAATACTTGTCATTCACACCGTGAATGACTCCATGATTATTATGTTCAGCCCTGGTAAACGCAGGCTGCAATACCCCCAGTGTCTTTTCTGGAAGGATGGGGATATTGTCACTAAAGGTGAAAGCCTGTTTTATTTTTTCACCCTTGTCATCTACTCTCTGTGCTGCCAACCTCCACTTCAGTTGCCACAGTGCATAAATTACAATTTAGATCACACAACCATCCATCATCAAATCACCCCATGAAAGTGCTACTAAAGAATGTTGCCAGTTCTCCCAGTTGACACTCTTTTTGTGATTGACACATATCTAACTTACACCATCACTTGTGTCACTGCTCAATTTGGCCCTGAAACTTCCTCAGGAGCTGTGCACATTAAGTCAATCTTAAAGTTTCATGTAAATCAGCTCCCTTTTGTTGTTCTTTGCGCTTTCAGCTTCTTTTTTATTTACAGTTCCCTCTGATTATTAGCATAGTTCACTGGCTTCTTTCTAGATTGCTCATGCCTTACCTAGGCAAGGTAGAAAATGGGTTAGATACTTCAAACTTTGTCCAATTATTATAAATACATATTTACTATCACTGCAGTACCTGGATGGTAACCAGTACATAAAACGAACATACCTTGATGACATACCTTGGTAACAAGCTAGTGTCCAGAATGCACAAGTGTATGAAGAAGTAGATATATATATAGATATTTGCCACATGATCCATGAATAGTCTACATGAATATATACATCTAAAATCACCAGATTGCTCTTTTGGCTTACAGTTGATAAGACTAAATGAATAATCATGAGAGCTTTCGATGGGCACATGGTTGTGCCTTTTCCACATGTAAGTGCACCTAAACCATGTTAAAACCTGACTCTGAGTTGTCTGCATTTAGATATTTTATGTTTTCTTTTTACCAGTGTGCTGTTGAGATGCAACACAAAATAATTATTTTGAGAACACATTTTGATGAAAATGCTATGTTTGTATGTCTGCATACATACATATATGAAAGTAAAATCTATCATAAATGAAAGGGTTGAACAAAATGAAAATGGATTAAAATTATTGATTTTTCTTAAATGGTGAGAGTCAGGTGTGCTGTGTTTTGATATTATACACATTCTGTCTGCTTTTCTCTTTCAGACAGAGATGCTGTAAACTAACTGCTAGGTAAGGTCTGCTAAGTGTGAATCATTTGATTGCTGTTGTTTGTGCAGCATCTGTTCCATAGCATGTTTAATTATTTTTGTGTGTTAAATTCATGTAGGTTACTTGAGAATTGCTTAACTAAGTCTTAAAATTGCAGCTATTGCAGAATTCATTAGCTTGATTATCATTAGAGATGGGCAGAGGAGATTCCTCTTCACACTTTATTCTGAAAGCTTAAATTGACGCTCAAAATTACACTTCCAGTCTTATATGCACCTTCTGTTCCCTTGCCAAGCCCCTCTCTGTAGCTGACCTCAGCCTGAAAGACTGCAGACATTTCTCTGAGTTCAGTTAAGGATCTCTGAGTTTACCCGAGCAAGCATCAGCATGGGAGAACTGTGGTTAATTTTCTCTGCTGGTGTCAGAGTATCTCAGGTATGTCCAGTGAGCCAGACAGTACAGAAAATATGAAGAGAGTCCATATTTAGCTGCAGAGTGATAAGGGAGGCTAGCACCTGACTACAATGTCTGTGTTATTGTGGTGCCACAGTTAGTCCTACATTTTAAGGTGATATTTAAAAGGCAGAAAATACCAGGCAAGATTCCCCTGCCTAAAGAAAAAACAAAATAACATAAAATATTTTCACTTAAGAGCAATAAAATGGTAGAGCTCAAAATTTACTTAGCTTTGTACCAAGGCAACTGATCTACCCTTTTCTAAACTGAGACGGAGTCTAACTTTTGTTAGCCTGTGACTTTAAGCAAGCTAACTGCACTAGCCAGTCCTATACTTTGTACATCAGGAACTTAATTTGAATGGGGCTTCCCTTATTTTATTTCAGGTTTTTGATGACTTTGAAGTTGCTCTTGGGAGCTCTTTTCAGCCTTTTTACCAGTGTATGAGCTAGAAATATTCTTCTAGTTAGAATCAGAGCTTTTAACATTAAAAAGTCACCTGATTCCAGCAAGTGGGAGCTCTCAGTACAGCACAGAAGTGCAGAACTCACAGTAAGAACTGGCAGTGCAGCTAACGGCCCTTAGCACTGGCCTTTGATGCTGCGAGCATGGGATATAGCTGGTAGTGCCTGACAGCAATTTATGCAAGCAGCTCATGTGTTCTTAGCCCTTATTTGTCCTTAATGGGGGTTATGTTATAAAATAATGGATACCTTATTTCCTAAGAAGATATTTAAAATAACGTCTACATTTAGAAAACCATTCAAAACTGGAAATGAAAGAAAAAAGTACACTTTATCCCGCAAATACATTATCATGTGCAAATTTTAAGAAATGGACGTAAGTGAAAAGTTTAGCTGAGGTTTATAAGAGAAAAATTTCTCAACTCTCCTTGGGTTTTGAACCAATATTCTGCTGTCAAAATCAGTAGAACTCGCTCAGTCCTTGCAAAATGCACTAAGTAATTGCTATGTCATTCTTAGACATCTTGAAATACAATTACATTAGAAAGTCAGGTTCAAAAAATAGTATGAGATTTCCAATAGACTGGTTGACTCACTTTAATTAACTGTTATTTAATTATAGACATTCATTAATATCATAAAGTTCTTCTAGTTGGCATCAATTGGTAGCAGGCATGTAACTAAAGTCTCATTTCCCTGAGGGTGTACATGGCTAGTTTAATTTGCCTGAGGGCTTTTGACTGTAAAATCTCAACCAACATTAAGCAAGTAAAGCGAAGGTACATTGGTGAAATCCCAAATCAGGACAGATGTTTCTCCACAATGGTGTGCAAGCCCCCATATTCCCATGGAAACAGTTCAGAATTGAATATTTTCATGTAGTGATTTCAATTACATAACTAAAGTTATATAATGTGTGCATGTTCACACGTACATGTGGCTGTGGGTGTATGCTAACAGGTTTAGGCAGTTATTCTCTCTGTAATGTTGCCTATGTTTTCATGTGCACAAGTGTCTTTTTATATAGATATGTATATATCTATTTAATACTGTAAGTACGTAATGAAGAATTGATATTTCTCTTCTGTTCTTCCATCTGTTTTATTCCTTGAGAGAGTAGAAAAGGCAAAACCTCATTTCAGTGAGAAATTCTCAAAATAACGTTAAGGTCTTTGAAGACAGCCCTTGGATTTTTCCAGGTATGAATATCAAAACCAGAAGCAGAAAGCTGAACTAGTGCTGCTGGAAAGCTGGTGCATTTGTGTTCAACACTATGTACACAAATGATGGCTGGTAAGCACCTCACTGCTGGGAAAGACTTCCACTCTGTTACATTTTAGTTTTTCTTTTTTTCACTGACCCTCTATTTTAGAGGTGAAATTAATTTCCATTTCTCATGTACATATTATCTTTCATTTTTCATGCCAAAAATCACTTCAGTATTTTTATGTCAGCATTTCTAATCTGTACAGGATTATTTTTAATATTTCTCTCTCCTTAATTATGTTTGCTTTTCAGTTATGGCCTATTCTCCATATTTCATTTGTAGAGAGTGAAACTTTGCAGTGAACATGAGAGACAGTAACAGGACCCTAGACTGTGGGAATCCAGAGTAACCAGGGCTTGCTGGGAATGGAGAAGGAAGCTGATGATGAAGTGCTTTTAGCAGCCAGAACTAAAGAAAGATACATCATGTGAAAATGTTCCTCTAAACATGACTGTAAGAATTTATTTTTTTTTTACTGATTTCCTTACAGCTACATGTCAGTAACCTATGAAAAAAAAACTTCAATTCTTGAAATCAGAACCTACATGTGCTCCTCTTAAACCAAGAGCAATACCAAATCAAAGGGCCTTTGAAAAAATCACATATCCTGCATGAAGTAGAATCAGCTGACAAAAGTCGGCTGGCATCAGACTCGAAAATGCATGACAGCCACCATCCAGGTCTCATTTGGCCCTAGTGTTGCAGGATACCAGGCTCTGGAAGGCAGCTCAACTGATCCCTCTGTGCCTTCAGGTCACAGTAGGTGATGCACAGAGACAATCTTTAGTTAAAAATGTTTTGACATTGATTAGATCAGGGGAGGAGATCATTGATTAGATCACTGGAGTCTACCCTCAATAGAGACTATTTTTTTCCCATAGGGCCGAAAATATCAAGAATTTAGTATTTAATTGTTCTGAGATTGTTGAACATGTCAGTCCAGATTCCACCAGCTCCCCAGACTTACATGTGACTCTGGTACCCCAGCCAGATCAATGTTATAACATGGATGTAGGACTTTGCTCAAACACTGTCACTTGATGATATGTCATACAAGGCACCCATTCATGGTTTTCACAGAGCAGGAGAGTGCCAAGGCTTTGCAGTGGAAGAGATGACCTTGCTTTGGTCCCATATTACCCTTTTACCCCCAGCATAAAAGTATGTGTTATTCCCACTTTGTTGGTTTCTGTCCCTGCCAACTGAAGAAGGTAAGGGGAGGCCAGTACTGGAAAAAAAAGGAAAAACTGAGGTTAATACTATGGTTCAAACCAGCCCACATAATTTGTGAAAATGAAAGCTCTTTTATATAAAATCAGTATGTGCAAAAGAGGCATTTTTCTGTAGAAATATGCACATAGAATATCACAAACTGTAAACATCCTCTCCTGTTTGAAGGACATGCTTTCACAATTTAGAAAACTGGTGGGTCAACAGGAAGGAAGTTTGAGTTTGTCATAGACTGTAGATACAAGAAAATAAATTAGACTGCCTTGGGGCCTTACATATTTCTCTATTTTGTCATTTCATTTGGCACTCAACTTAGATGTTTCTGTGCATAGCTGGAAGATTGAGTGCAGGCATTCAGGGCATTCTCTGGAAGTTTTAGGTCTCTCTGACTTTATTAAAGTACATGATGTTCAATTTATTTCACTTTAACCAAGTGTTCTAGTTTGTTTTATTCTATAGTTTGCTTATTAATTCTCCTCAACAGTATTTATTTACCTGTCTAAAATTTTCCATTATTTCCCCCAACTTACTTACAAAAATATGGAACAGCGTCATCACACTTACCACCTTTGGGATCCCATTGCAGACCCTCTATATTGGATAGAAAACCCATTAACAGTGTTTTTATGAATGCTGTCATATAGTCAGTTTTTAATCCATTTAGTATTTGAAATATTGATGTTGTATGATACTAATTTTTAATCAGAATATTCTTGTGGTGTTACGGTAAGAATGTCGAGGTGGCCAGCAGGAACAACAACAAGTGGTGCCATGAGAGAATAAGAAGCTTTATTTTTTGAGCAGGCATCAACATTAATACAAAATGTCCAGTAACTGTGCCACCCGCTGATTGGATAGTTATTACGTAAAGGACACTAACACCTATTCCATTGGTGAGTTCTAGTCTAAGAAAGTTTTGCTTTCTGTGAAAGTGTATCAGATAATAACATTGATTACAGTAAGAGAAAACACAATTAGTGCATACCTATGTTTCTCTGCTCCCATGGGAATGGTGCACTCCCCTGCCAGTGCATTTATCTGTTCTCATGGGAACGGTGTACTCCTCTGCTGCTTGCTCTCTCTGTTCTCAGGGCCTGGTCTCAGGCCTTCAGACTCAATGTCCTCTGCAAAAGGCTTTGCAGTCCAGCTGCTTAAGCCCACATTGTGGTACTAAGATGAAGTGATTCAGTCTAAATATATTAAGTCAATGCAGGCACTTTTACAAACGTATATAGTAATTTCATCAAAAATATGATTAAATGAATTTGACAAGATGTATTTTCCATGAAGCCATATTGATTGACATAATTATTTATTATCATCATTTAAATCTGTATTGATTGAACCCCTCATTTGCTGGTCCATTAATTTGCTTGAGTTTTGATGTCACCCTAATGAGATTATTTCACTATTGCTCTAAGATGAGGTTTCCAATAGTTCTCTGAAGTTTTCCAGTATTCCATATAAAAAATGAGAGCCAATACCCTGATTTCTTGGCCAGAAAATTGAAAACACTTACTAGAGTGTTATCCGGATGTGGAAATTTAAGAAATGTTATTTTTTTTAAAATGTTCTTTAACATATTTCCACCTTTTCTTTAGCACTATAAATTTTTCAGCACTATAATCTGCCTTTGATTTTCCACCTGAAATGGGGGCTGTTTCACCCAAAAGCCAGCTGAACTCAGTCAGAAGTTAGGAAAATGATCCCTACCTGGTCTTCAGTGAGATGTCTGAAGTGTAACAAGAAGCTCCAGGCACCCAACAAAGTCTTCCATCCTGTATCTCCAAATCTATGGTATGCAGAATGTAGCTCTTCCATTCTTCTTAACACTCACATGAAAATTTGATTTTGATTTCCAAATTTTTCAAGGATTTTTCTTTTCCTTCTTTTCAAAAGACAAATATTATGATACCCTAAAAACAATGGGACATGACGAAGCATGTATTATCGGGCTGTTAATGCACTTTTCACTTTGGCCATGTGCCCCAAAGTGCCCCAGAGACTTGCATTAATGGCCCAGTAATACGACACGCCCTATCGTGTCTTATTGCTTAATTGGACTCCAGACAAATTCAGTTAAACCACATATGCTGTCTTTTATGACTACTGCTGTACAGCTTTTATTTCCTCAGTTCCTGGTTGCTTTTGGAGGTCTTTGTGTTGTTTCAAATGTATCTTTCAAATTGAAATCACAGATTGTAGAGGCAGAGTTTTAACTCTACCCCTGGCCCTTTGCCATCCACATACCAAATGGGGATGTGCTCTGACAGGCAAAACACAAACCCTGAGATGCACACCTGGAAAACCCACACCAGAAAAGTGGAAGGAGACATCATAGCTCTGACTGATCTGTTGGCCACAAAACTCATCTTTAAGAACATGTCAGCCATGAATGTTATGTGGCTTGTATTCATTTGGCATCCGTGGTATCCTTGTATCTGAAAAAACCCACATGATCATCTGTAGTGTTTGAGAGGTTTCTCCCATATATTTCTCTTTTACCCAGGAGGACTGCATGCTGTAGCTGGAGCAAAAATGGAATATCTTTATAGGCCTTTCCACCACATTCACTGTGCTGCAGAGCAGTATCTGTGTGAGGAATGCTGTTGGGATAATTGCAAATAATAAATGTCAGTCAGCTTGTGATATCCCTCAGCATTTTGCATCACATTGCCTGAACTTAGGAAACTGAGGCTGAAAGGACACATTTCTCTGACAAGGGTGAAACAGGATGCACAGAAACACCAGGTAAGTACTGTTAGATACTGGTGTCTGTCCTCATCAGGCCATGTAGTGGACCAAACAGCTTCCACCAACTTTTCGCTGCCTGGTACTGGACAAAAGAGAGAGTGAAACAGAAGGATGTGCCATTTTTTGAATTTGTAAAGGACCTATCCAGCAGAAACTTCGCGACATCCAGAACAAGTGGTGGATCAGTCTAGCAGAAAAAATTCAATTATGTGCAGATAGGCTCTGAAAACAGCGTACTGTCCTACACACCGGGTTCAAAGCCCTCTACTCAGTGCAGACGGCCAAACGCTTCTCACAGATAAAGCTTCCATTCTGAACCGATGGTCTGAACACTTTCAGACTCTCTTCAGTACCAGCTGTGTAGTTCAAGACTCAACAATTCAGTATATTTCACAACAACCAGTGAAAACTGAACTGGATATTGCCCCCACCTTGG
>VYXB01006410.1:723417-761169 GCA_013397135.1 Pachyramphus minor | reverse complement strand
TCACGCAAGATCACTCTCGAGGAGAAAAGACAATGCAGAAAGAATCGTGTCCAGTCAATACCGCCTGGGGAGTCTTTCTGCTGTGCCTTTTGCAACCGGACTTGTCTGTCGCGCATTGGCCTTTTCAGCCACCAGGGAGCCTGCAGCAAGTGTGGGTAGAGCCCTTCGAAATCTTCGTTAGTGAAGCCAAGCCATGATGATGGAGAGGACCTATACTGCATAGTAAAGTTAATGTTTGTCTGATCAGAGTAAATTTCAGGTATACTTAATTACTTTTTGTATGGAACTCAGGTTGTTGACTGATAAGTTCCACAGCAACTTTATAGGATCCTAGACTAAAAATCATCTTTGAATACTGTAGGACCCTAGGTAATTTCCATTACCATTGCTACTATTTAGTGTTAGATTAAACTGCAGATTAATTTCAGTGTTGAGATTTCATGAGTGTCACATGCAATATATACCATGGATGACAAAGATTGCTGATGCACACTGTTCAAGTATGTAAAATAGAAATCTTGAAATTAGTGAATTAATCAAAACTCTTAAAGCCTTAATTTCAGAATAAAATTCTCAAGTGATTACAATTTGTATAAATTGCTTTTAGACCTTGGACACAGTTTGAGTGCTTATGCTAATAAAAGGGCACCATCATGCTCTCTAGAAAAAAAAGAATATTACAACCAAATATACTTTAGTAAATTATCGACTGGAAATAAAGAAACCAGTGGAAATGCAGAGGGTTTAACATTAGCCTAAACTAATCCTGGTAACAACAAAAACAAGGCAAAAGTAGCAATGCAATGTATCTTCACTCAGTATGACTCCAGCATTTAATACACTGATTTAGATAAAGAATCAATTGCATCCACTTCTGACTAATAGCCTGTCATGCGTGCTGTCTTTGGGAAGTGACGCCATTGAAACCACCTTAGAGCAACGAGGCCTAAAAGAGATGGTACACCATGATTCCTGTTAATAACAACTACTTTTTTTTTTTTAATATTATAAATCCCTTATTGTATGAATGCAAAAAGGGATGCCAGTTGTCACTTATGCTTGAAATGTGGATCTTTATCTCTGCCAGACACGATGAGTTTGTGGGCACTTTGGTGTACACAGAATTAATGTTCATATTTTCTGCAATAGCAAAGGCCATCCTTTTGTGTGCTTTTAAAGCACTGCAATTATTTGGTGCTATCTTTTTGGAAAAAAAGTAACAAATTGAGATTTGGACAAACAGTCATTTAAAAAACAAAAATACAAAAAGTTAAAGACTTTAGCAAATCAGATATGTTTACACAGATTTTAGAAATGATTGCCTACCTTAAATTAGACACCAGGATAGTTTTAAAAGGAAGAGACACCATTCAGACACTTTCAGTGATCCAGATGGATTTGTATTGTTAATTCCTTTCTCTCTCTCCCCTTGGCGCTTCACCATGGCGGGTCAGTGTCAGGCTGTACCCCAGCTGATGGAGTTTGGAAGCAACAAGGGTGGGTCAGAGCAACAAACTTTGTTCTTCCACCAAGATATGTGTGCTGGTTAATGGAAAGGAAGAAGGCGGACAATACAGCATTCGCAGCAAAAAAGTGAGTCTCGAGGATGTAATATAATATTCAACAGGACTCTTTTACTCGTGTATGAAGCTGTGTTTTCTTAATTTAAAAATATGAGATAAATTCTTAAATTAGAATTATTTACATGAATATATTTTTACCTGTATTTCTCCTAAAACAACGATATTGTACAAATACAGTGTAAAATTGTGTGTCAGATTTTGTTCACTGTGAAATTTTAGGAAACCTCGTAATGACTCAGAGCCACCTTCAACGAGTGGTTTTGGTTTAAGAGCATGTTTATTGTGTTGTGTATATAATGCCACTCTCCATTTAAAGTTCAGCCATGGGGAGAGTGAGGCAAGACATCATTAAAGGCAGTCACAACCCAAAGCAAAGAAAACCAGATAAACCAGACAAAACCGGAGGTGAACAGTGCTCCAGAAGTGCAGAATTCCTTTGGAGAGAGGCTTTCCATATCTAGTCTAGACTTTTACCTATGAAACAGTTTAGGTGCTTTACCACATTAAGGTCTTCAGACCAAAGGTCCTGTTAGACCTTGAGGGGTGACTGCACAGAAAGCTCATCAGTTAGCACTTCATGGTGACCTTCAGAGTCTTTAGTTCAACCCCCTCTCCACAAGGTGCAGTGAGCCTGGGACTTTGTATATGCCTTCACGGTGGCCTTGTGGAAATAAAGTGGAGATATGACACAAGCCCTCAAGTACTCGCTGGTACCCATGTAGAAGGTTAATGACTGCACTGTGGTCTAAAAGAAGCTTTTAATCACATCACTGAGTTCCTGCCAGCTTCTCTATGTCAGCAGCGCCAAGCTGAACACCAAGTGTTGCCAGCCCTCGAGGAAGTCTTTTGGGCGTAAGGTGTGTGACCCTGAGCACCTGCCAAGATCTGTGCTTGTCTGCCCATGTTGTCAACAATTCATGGATTAGACGGCCAAGGCCCTTTTGGGGTTCAAGTTCCTGAGCAGCAGATACAGGAGCAAATGCAGGGAATCACAGTTCCTCCTCCCTCTTGGGGGCCTCTGGACCTCAGTTCTGCCTCTTACCCCTGTGTTACTACTGAAGAGAGAGGCCTCTGGGGATAATAGTCCTGTTGTCCTGACTGGCAATGATGCTGTGAAAGCTGCAGGAGTGAATGTGGCTCCTTACAAGAGTATTTTAAAGCATTTTCCTCTGCTGTGGCTCCTTTCTGTACTTGAAGTGGGGCAAAGGGTAAGGGTGGCTCCCTGTGCCTCCCAAGTCCTTCCTTGCTCTTCCTAACTCCTGACAGCAAAGTGTTCCCCTCACAGGCTTATGCACAAGCCCTTCCTACTACCTTTGAAGAGAGCATTTTGTTGAAGGATTAAATTTTAACACCTTCTTCAGAGAAGGTATTTTAAAGTGTGCAAGACCAGGTTGGATGGGGTTTTGAGCAGCCTGGTCTTGTGGAAAATGTCCTTGCCCATGACAAGATGGTTGGACCTCTAAGGTCGCTTCCAACCCAAACCATTCTATGGCTCTGTGATTTTAACAATGACACATAAGATAGTGCCACCTATGTGGTATCGTATTTTTCTCCATTTCTTGAGATTTATCATATCTGCTGGCTGGTGATCCTGAGCCAGAATATCCGCCTTCACACACTGCAATGCCAGGCTGTCTGACAGTCTCATTTCATGCTTTATTGTGAGGCAGCATGTTGTGGTGCTCAGAGCACAGGCTGGGGAACAGGGCACATGGGACTTCTTCCCAATGCTCCCCATAGCCACAGGCTCATCCCTAAATGATACCAAACTTCCCAGCTACAGCAGAAGGACAACTATATTTATTTACACAACTTGTTAAGCATGTGCAGTAGGCCTGGCAAGACTGTGCAAATTAATTCCTGCTAATGAAAGTTTGTGATTTTTCATATTTTGCATATGGTGTGACTGTGCCCTTTCTGTCATCATATTTTATGGAGATGAATTTGTCATTATGCCAACTCTGGGTCTTTGCTGCTGTTGGCCAGTTATTTGCACTGTGGTAATGACCAGAGGAATTAAGACTCCACTATGTCATACTCTCAGAAGGGGAAATATCTCTGCAATATGTACTCCCTCTCGAAACAGAAAGACGTTTCAAAAAGGAATTTACAACATAAGACCTTTATTCTGCAAAATGCACTAGACTAGCTTGATAGATGAGAGCAGCTTCATCAATTTAAGAGTATGAAGGCTAAGCAAATGATTATTTCTTTACAGAATCTGATTGCAGAGGACAAGAACATGGTTTGAAAGATGAAGACCAAATAATCAGACGCATACATATTTTCTGCTCAAAATTTAATTTGTTTAGGCTGTGGTCCAGTGAAACCAAGTCTTCCTGTAGAACTGGAGTCATGTTAATGTATGTATTATTATTTTCGAGGGCTGCACTCAAGAACCAGAGTCTTCTGCTTTCCCCACCACGATGCACATACAGTTTGGAGTATACAGCCCTAACAGACACCATGGTTAAAAAGAGGTTAAATGGATGTATTTGACTGTGATGGAAAATCTCAATGCTTAGTAACTCTTGTTCACTTCGGAAGAATCAGATGAATTAGCAGGAACAAAGACGAAAAATTTAATTATCCAGACAGGAGCACCAGAGAACTGCAGCGCATGGTACATAGGTACCTGTTCGGACTGGATGGACAACCAGTTACTAGGTGGCTAATGACTGAAGATGGTAGCAAAAGTGTTGATGACATTTTTTTTTCATGAGAAAATGTGTGTTTTTGCTGAACTGACAGTGTTTTGCAGACTCAGAAGAAACACAGACTGAGTTCTGGCATTTCCACGCATCCGAGGAGCGCATCCTGACAATCCAGTTATTGGCTAGTCCCCAGGATCTTTATTTTCCTTCACAAAAACCCAAAAATCTTGACAGCTCTCATTTTAATTCTGCTGTGGACCAAAATCACATTCTGAAACTTGAACATTTTTCACAAGATGGATTTGTTTACCAGTTAGCCCTATAAATAATATTTCTTAAAGCTGTATTTGACAAGCATGATATTGCTAATATGGCTCCCACTGGTGTGTCATCCATGGCCAGGTTTTCAGAGAGATGTCTGCAAAGCAGAGCTATCAGAAAGCTGCAGATACCATTTCTTTTGGAAAACTCTCTGCTTGCAGGGCACTAAAGAATAGTGCCAAGTCAATGTTAAATCATCATATGAGAAATGGTTAACAAGACAGCTCTCCTTTCTGCTTACTATCTAATCTCTGCCAAATCAATCTACCACCCAAGACTGGAAGTGAAAAATCTAATAAACAGGTCTGCAGTGAAGAATGCACTATACCTGTGCCTGGAGCAGTTCCCTCTTCATCTCTGTTCACCACCAGCATGCCCTCCTATTACCCAAGGGAAAAAATTAAATATTCAGATTGTTATTATTTATTTAGAGGACATAAAAAAATCAAACCAAGTCAATATTTATCCATCTGAAAAAAAAGCCCAGTATATGACAGACACTTTATTCAGTGTAAATTAGTAGACATATGTCTCAGAGAAATGTTGTTGTTGTTGTTGATTTATTCTTTTGTCCTTCCTTCAGTTAAGCTTTCCTCAGGTGTTTTTCAAGCTGCAGAGCTTCTAAAGCTTCTGTAAAAAGTCCATTTTCTACTAAACCACATTAGCTCTTTAAAATATACAGGAAAGATGAACTCATCTAATAACAACCTCTGAAAATAACTGCAGCTGAATATAAATAAAATTAAATTTGCACAGAGGAAAAAGCCATTTCAAACTATTTTTTCCATATAATCCATACCACAGATACTCAATAATTCAGTGAGCTTTCAGGCAATATAAGTCAATGTTGACTCATTAAATGCATTAGCTATAAAATACATCTCTGGTAGGAAGAATGAGAAATGGTTTGTGTTCTTCCCTTTTCATCATTATTCCTTAGTGGCTTTAGTTTTAGGTTTTAGTTTATTCTTTTGGGGTTTTTTTTTCACATTTCACACTTTATAAAGAAAGCTTTACAGCAACCTCAGGATCTCCAGTGCATCATTAAAAATAAACACGTTTTCTTCCTTACCAGAAACCTGTCCAAAAGCAAAATTATCTTGGTTTACTTAATGGAAATGCTGACAGATAATAAAATAATGCTTAACTAATCCTTCAGAGCTGGATAGCCTTATGGAAAAGTGGAAAACTAAACTGGTAGGGCCAGGAGTGAGGAACTCTCCCAGACTGGTAGATCCAAGTTGTGTTGGACTTTAATAGGTGTATGAGAAAAAGAACGAAGAATCTGAGTAAAAAGTGCCAACTGCATTAATTTGAAAACAAGATGGAGTTAATTTCTCTGACTGCATTTACTTATCATCTTTCAACAGAAGAACTCACAATCCTTTATGAAAATGAATGACATGTTCCACTATAGCTGTATAAATTAGGTGACAGCAAACTTGTTGATAAGAAATATCGTTGGAAGGAGTCTTCCCAGGGAAGCACTCCTGCACATAACTCAAGGTAGCAGGAGCCTGCTGCAAGGTCCCTTATCTCTGATGGACTTGGGAGTGTTGACCTGATATACCTGGATGGCATGTCTGATGGGGACTGACAGAAATGGAGCTGCTTTTCTGAGGGAGGTTGAACCTCCCTCAAAAGTCTGGTTCTTGTCAACCCTGCAAGGTATTGCTCCTTCTGCCAATCTTCTGACTTTTCACCATGGATGGTAATGAAGATTCCTCCATTTTATTTGGCCCTCATCTTTTCAAAGAAGGTGTTGCAAAGTAGAATGAGGTGTGTGCTGAAAAGTCTTACAATTGCTCTGGGAATTAACGCTATGAAAACATATGTAATAATAATAACTAAGGGAACGTGGGTGTTGACACTGGGAACTGCAAATGGAGAAGAGGCAGGTAGCTGAAAGGAAGGTCTCCTCTTGTTGTCTTTCTCTGCTGCCCTGCAGCCTTCCTTTCTCCACTGGTATATCTCTGTCTGAACTCTCTATATCAGCACTTTTACAGGAGAGCAATGGACAGCTCACCTGCCCTTACGGGCTTTTGAAGCATTGGCAGAGGACATATTTCTATAAGAATATAATTTAGGACCAAACCTTTAAATCGATGCATGTAATTTTCTCTGCCTGTCCATAGAGCATCACTGAGATCCATCATGCTGATGGCTGTAACTGAAACTGGTACAGCTTATAGCACAGTGAAACCACAGGTACTGACTGTGACATTCTCACTACCTGACTTTATGCAGACAAAACTGAAGAGACAGTGGTATCTAAAATCCCGAAGAATTCATGAGTCAAACAATTGCTAAAGATTAGAGCTTTGAGATCCTCATGTAAAGAGAAAGTCGATTTTAGCAGAGATGTTAATGCCCCTCATCTGTGAAAGGGCTGTGATTTGCAGAAATCCTGTGGCATCAGAGTGCCAAGTTTTCACTTTGTGAACTGGATTTCTGGCATTGACCAGCTATATCTTGTTAGGATGTTTGAAATTAATGGATTCCAGCTTCTGTGTGTGGAAAACTGAACATTATCCTCTAGTGTTGCAGTTGTGATCCATATTTGTAGTTTCAAGTGGGATGCTATAAGAGAATATTGACATCAAAAGTTAGTTGATGTAGGAAATTATGTAAGTTGCAACTATTCAATAAGTAAATAGTTAAATAAATAGAAGGAAAACAACCCTAAGGCAATACACTTAAGTCTTGGCATACTACTCAGTGAAAGGAAACTGGATAACATCAGCCCCCAATGAACTGATTTTCTTGCTTATCCACACATTTCTATTCAGTGTCACATGTGGAACAAGTAAATAATACAGTTTTGTCTGGTTAAGTTAGGTAACCTGGCTTAGCTAGGAATCTGGGATGCCATTACAAGTGTGTTAGGTTGGTTAGCCACTCGAAAAGGATTTAAAAAATCAGCTCTCTAATGCCCCTTTGTTTGGTCCCCGTCTCCAAGAAGCCATTTATTTCTTCTTCTAATGCCTGAAGAATTATTTTCACATTCTCGTCGATTAGTACTTCGGTGTGAAACCATTGTCTGCAATATGAGTTCAGCTGTTATCTACTCCCTAAAAAAAAATTATTTCCACATTTGCTATGTAACAGCCTGACAAACAAATAACACCTGCAGAGGATCACGCTCAATAAAGAAAGGGAAAAAAATAGGTGGAAAGCATGAGAATTCCACTAATGCTCAATGATTGATCTTGTTAGTACGCATAGCCTGTCAGAGCACATTGCCCCAGCGCAAGCACACAGCACTGAAGAACCAGCAGCACGGGAAAGAAATGCATTTCTATATAGATCACAGTCAGACACCCTCCCCCAGCTTTCTGAGTGGAGCTTGATTGTCAGCATTATACACACGCTCAGACAATGCTTTCAATAGACGCCTTTTTGGAAGACAATTGCAGAAAGCATGATAACGGGATTTGTCACCCTGATGTGGCTGCTGCTTCAGCAGGCATTATAATAATGAAAGGAAGTTTTACTAATTGAAAATGTGAATGAAATTCAGCTGTCTTTTTATTTTAATTCTTTTGGATGAAAGCCAATTAAAATCATCTGTCTAATGCATCTATTCACCCCTACTTCAACAACGTGTCAATTATAATGGATGTCTAATAAACTCAGACATCCCAGGACAGATAGCTGAGCATACAAAATAACTAGTGAGAAACACTGACGCATACCTGTAAAATATTTTGGAAGGATTGGCCATACCCTGCAAATGGCTGAGCTTGTTTTCCACAGCATGCCTAAGGGGAGTTAACCTGCGCATCCTCAGCAGCGGGTGGTCTGGGCACTGTGTGTCTGGGATCTGTGTGCTCCCACGGCTATTCTGCACTAGTGGTATTCTTTAGGCACATCATGGAACCTCATGAACAATATTCAAGGCTATTAGATATCTATTAATTTAAACAGTACACAGTGTTTTTGGGGCAAATAAGTCTGAGTGTGACACCACCTGTGTGTTGGATAAACATTACGAATGTTTATGTAAAAACATTGCCTCTATAGGATGCACTTTCCCATTATGTACAAGCCACTTTAAAATTACAGTCCATGTTAAACATTAAAGCTTGTCCATTGCTGTCACCAGTGCTTCTTCTGCTTGCATCTCTACCACTGCTTTTGGTGCTCCTGCTGTAGCTGTGTAACACTGGTCTCAATACCAGAAACCTGATTAAATCCTCTTGCAAGAGTGGAGAGTAAAAAATGCAGCATTTTTTGGAAACTTTTGTAAAGATAGCTTCACTGCAATTCTTTTGTATTTTTTTTTTCTGCAGGTGTTCTTCTCTATGATATTAGTGAAAAAAACTCTTGCCTAAAAAAAAGACACACACTGTGAGTGAAGACTATATCATGCACATGAACTTCTAACTCATCCATGGCAAGAGTTTGTTATAAAAAAAACCTACTCAAAGCTTAAACTCATGCAGGCAGGCAACAGAAACCCTTCCTGCACCTCCCTGTTCAACTAGAACAGGCCAAACATGAAGAATGAAGATCTTACTCTTGAGTGTAGGAAAATCAGCTCCAAGCCAAGCATTAATTTGGAAATGATTATCCCACGGAAATGGGACACAATGAATTGACACTACTCTGATAATGAAATTACATGACCAGCTGTGGGTCCATCAGAAAGGATTTTGCTGCAGAGAGCACCTGTGAGAGCAGGAGCTTTGGGAACGAGAAGCTCAGAGAGAGGAGCAAAAAGGCCAATAACAGCCACAGTATCACTAGGTATAGTGCCTTACTTGTTAGGGAGATTTTTAGTTCAGTTCTTCATGTTATTATTAGACTTACAGTAGTAATGTGAGTTTAAATATTTCTCCTTTCTACACTCATGCATACACTCCCATTGACCTTTCTGCGCTGTTCCACAATTTAAATTAATTCTTTATTAAAACCATTATAAAGATGAAATATGTGGTTTCACAGATGAACTTCATATTTGCTGTTGTAGTGAAAAACTTAGTTTGGAAATCACCAGCTACTTCCAGTCTCACCTGAATTGGTAAGGATCTATATTTGTACTCCTTTTCCAGGCTTATAGCATCAGACACCTCTGGAATGGTGACACTTCCCTAGCTTTTTCTGTTAAAACTGTTTTATCTGCATGACCCTACTAAATATTCATTAGATCCCAGATAAGCAAAGTTTAAATTTTTACAGAAAAAAAGTTAGTTTATTTAGATTGTCTTAGGTGGAGAACAACTTTGGCCCGGAGTCTTCTGCATCCCAAGTTCTTTGACTGTGCTTTTTGGTTCAAAGAAAGTAAACTACAATCAGTTTCTGGTTCGTCTTTGTGATCTCACAGCACTTCAGGCTTTGCAGGTCCAACAGGCAGGAACATCCCAATCAATTCTGGCATGAAGAACACCCTGCTCTGCTCAGCTCTGCTGTATGTGTATACTCATGTGTCTGCTGTATGCTCAGCCTGTGTATGCTCAGTGGGGGAAATTTCCCGAGGCACCTCTGGAATAGGTTTATGGAGCAAAGTTGAAATTCTGGGAAATTCTGGATCTTCTACAGTTAAATGAAAATATTTAAGGATCCACATTTTGCATTTAAGTCCTTAAGAAGATAAGGAAGGTCATTAACTTGTGAGCTTAGACCCAGTACCTTCTTATGGTAAGGATTTTTTGGTAGAAGTGTTGCAAGACGAGATTTTGAAGGAGAACAATGTATGTATCTAGTGTTTACTAGAGACATAACTCTCACCTTTCCCTTCCTCCCAAAAAACCCCAGCTTTGGCATCATAACAGGTTTGAAGGATCCTGTTTGATACTCAATAAGAGCACAATGCAGGCTGACATTACCTGCTAAGCAGTTGGGGAGATGCAGAAAGAGAGGTGATGTTTTCAGGGCATGGGATGAGAAGATAATGTTGCAGAATCATTTTGGCTTAATACAATATTGCATTTCTCAAGTTCAGTGAAAATACCAAAAACTTTATCATAGTCTGGGCAACAGCTTTAGAAATCTGTTGAGATTGCTACAGCTCTGTCTGAAGGATGTTCTACAGTGAGACTCTGTAGGCCTTAAATATAGCCCAGATGTTGGTGTCTAGAGGAAAGCTGAGACAAACAGCATAACTGGATTATGACTGATGGGATAAAGAAAGAAGACTGTAAGGATTTGGGATAGGGGAAATGAAAAACTATGTTTTATCTTCCTTGATCATGACTCTTCACAAGGATGCATCACGGAAACTTTATAGAAATTACAGCCAGGACTATAATTTTCACAGATGGTAGGAACTCTGAATAAAAAGGCAGAGAAAAAGAAGTGAGTTTAGAGTAAAAAGACAAGAAAACATGGCCTGAGTGTGACTCATCACCTGCCCCTGCTGCTCTGAAACCTGGAAGGAAAATAACACAGAACTTCTAAAGAGTATGTTGTATGAACAGATCTGAGGAAGTTAAAGAAAGAAAAGATTTTAAGACCTTTAAGGCCACCACGTGCAAATGGTTCAAATCTTCATTATGTCTGCTGGCAGGTCTTATCAGCTCAGGCCCCACTGGATGAAAGGACCTGTGCTTTTGGGTAATTTCTGGGTGTGGACACATTATTCTGGAAAAGGTCTCATTCACAAAGTTGACTAAGAAAGAGGATAACAGTGGTTTGGAAAAGGTTGTTCAAGATTTTGACTGGGAATTGTTCACCAAGAACAGACGGTATAAGCCAGTGAAGAGAGATGACTTTGAAAATGGAGGAGAGGGTCTCTGGAGAGCAGTAGCACACTGTGTATCAAATAAGTTTAGAGAAGGGTAAACGGAGTGGTGGTGAAGGGGGCAAATATGTGTTTTTAGTAAAAGAGAAAAAAAATATTATTATCCTGTAAACATGAAAAATGGAAGAGACCAAACAGGCATGAGATGGAAATTTTCACAAGAAAATGAAGGATCGAATGGGTGTCATATGTCATGGAGATCAGGCAAGGAGATGCTGTTATTCCAGCAAGTGAAAGGTTTGAAGAACTGCAGGTAAGAGGGGAGCTTGCATATGTTGTGAAAGGAAAAGAAGAGGAAGAAAGGAGAGGGAAAGTCACACCATCTTACTTCTAGGATTGTCCCCAATAAGAAATTGATGCAGCACAGTGTGTAGCTACAGTGGAGTGTTGGTGTGGCTATAGGCACAGAAGTCAAGAGAATGGGATGGAGCTGAGGAGGTAGAAGAGCTGAAGGAGCAGAGCAGTGAATTTGTAAATATCAGTAAATATTGGTAAATATCAGTAAAAATAAACAGATATGGGGCTCAATCCAACAAATTAGCGTTCATATTATCACTGAAAACTCTAATACTTATCCTCACTCAAAATGAAGATTTCAAACCATGTAACTGACTGTTAAACACAGCTTTCTAAGTCTAGAAAAGTGCCTGGTTATGGGAATAAGTGTTTAGGAGGAGTTTGCTTCTTCTTGCTCAACAAACCATCTCCATCTAGTGAAAGGCAATTTAGTCACTTTCTGGTTTTCCTGAAATAAGAAGTTTGACTACATGAATCTGTGCATATATCTGTGATTTAGTCAGTATTTATTATCTATTACATATGTGAAGTGAAGCCATATGTAGTTATAATGGTGCAAACAAATAGTACTAAGACTAACACTTCAGGAAAGGTGAGGCATTACATGCTATCATGCTAGTAGGTATACAGTTTTAGGCTTTATATTAGGATTCAACTTGAGAAGATTTTGCTGAATAACTGATAATGTTGAATTTCACTTCTTGAGAAGAGAATTTATCACTTTGTATAATCACTGTCCAATGTATTACCATTACAGAATAGAACAGAGAAGTCTTTATTTTGCCTTCAGTTTTCCCATGTTATGAAAATACCGTGAAGAAAAAAAAAAGTGTGAGGGACATAGTTAGGACTCTTGTCCAGCGGTGGGGCATTCACTTACTCTGTTTGCAAATGTTGTTTCAAACCATCTCAAAGATTTGTCTCTGCTGCTCTCCTCCTCACACTGGTTCTGACTTCCCTGTCTGTTGCCCGCAGAAATGCCCTCTGACTGCATCGTGAAACACTGTGCAGTAAACATGGTAACATTTTAATCTGTACTGCCATGCCAGTGGATTTCCAGCCTCTTTTTCAGTAAGATAATGTGTATGGTGCAAACATTTCAGCAACTATCAAAAATGGGGAAGGACTGTGCCACCTTCCTCTTGTATATGGAAACAGCAGTTCTGAAGTGAAACCACCTGCAAATCCTGGCAGTACAGTCTGGCCTGGGACTTTCATGGCACAAATCCAGGCCAGACAACCCAGACCTCTTTTGCCAATTAAACTATTGTTCGTGACAGAGTATGGAGTCCAACTCAGTACATGTCTGTAGCATATTGGCTCAATTCTGCTAGGAGATCAATGCACAAGATCAAGTGCTGCAGTAGCTTGCTCACCTTCTACAGATTCACCAGTGCTTTCAAACCACAGGAACCACAGATGAGGCAAATCTGAAACAGTGATATTTTCACCCCTGTGGAAGAAGGGGGTCAGGTTTCTAAGCAGGTGTTCGTGCATTTTCTTTATCATTCAAGTGTTTCCATCATCAAAGAGAAATAAATGTTCCTGGATCCTTCAGTGATCACAGCACTAGACATCTAGGTTGCTAGATGAGACCCACAGGCTTAGATTACACAGGAACACATTGGAGAACTCTCTCTACATCAGAGGAACTGGCTGTGCACCAGACTTTTTCCCTATCTGATTAAGACTCTGGAACCTGGGCTCTGCCCTCTACATCACTCTCAGGTTGTACATCACCAAAGGGTAAAGTCACTCGCTGTTCCCAGGCCCTGCTCCTTTCTGAGGAACAGTCTGAAGAGATTGGTTCTGCATCATCTTCTGCTTCTGCAGTAGGTGGACCAGTGCAGGAGCTCTTTCAGGAATACAGAGGCTTAATCCCCTCTATTTTCATTGGTGACTTTTTACAAGCAGTGAATTGTAAGGTATCCAGTTGCATTTCAACATAACACATACAAATCATACAGGTCCCCCATAAAATAAATCACTTTCTGAGTAGCAAGACTGAATGAGATGATTGCCTAGAAATTTGCACCACCTAAATCCTCCACCACTCTAGTGTCCTGCATTCCCCAATTCCATCTCAATTGTTTGTCCCTTACATGTTGGACTGGGCAAGACACGTGTGCCTTGGCAGACCCTGAGGTGAAGGTACATCTTAGCTGCCTCCTGAGTAAGGTAAAGTTTCTTCTTCAAAAGTCTTATAGAAATGTAATGTCTTGAAACCCCAGCCTCCCTGCCAAATACAGCTGAATGTGGCAAATGGGTTTAGAAATTGCTAGCCAAGAAAAGGAGGAAAACACATGCAGAGACAGGTACAGATGCATGTGGCAGCTGCAAAAACTTAATGTCTGTAAGAAACCAGATGGAAAATTATTTGTTCTGTGCTAAGGGAAGATGTGTCTTTTCCCTCTCTGCATTCCAGGAAGTGAGCTATATGGTGGAGAAGACACATCTTCGAAACAGGGACAAGACAATGCCATGCTGGAAACACAGGAGGAGGGAGATGTGTTTCAAGGCTGTTGGCAGTGTGGCTGCTTAATGCCCCGGCTGGGCTGGGGACAGATTTGCATCCTCTGTGTCCCAGCCAGGCTGACATAAAGGAATAGTACGAAAGACAGGGTGGAGTAAGTCTGTACAAGCCCTCTTCTTGCTGAGCCACATTTCTGAGTGACCGTGGGAGCCAAATAGGGGCAGAAGGTCTGCTTTCTAATCCTAGCTCTTCCCCTCTACATCATAGATTCTTCTTCTTTGACTTGCTAGGTCATTTAAGCTAGAGTTTCTGTAATACTTAAATCAGACATACCTTCATCTTATCCAGCACCTCTAGATGACACTGTAATACAGATGAAAAATAGAAATTAAATCCCAACAAAACACATGTCCCCTTCATATTTATTAATAATTAATATCAGATTTTCTTTTTATTATTTTAGTGGCTTTGTGAAAATAGAAATAATTGTTGCTGATTATTATTTATTTAAGTGATGACAACATGATTAATAATACTTCAGGATGGGAAGGATTCACACTGAACAACCTAGAAAGGGAGATATTATCTCTGTTGGTGGCAAAGCTCATAATACACAGGCATTGGAAAAATGATAACACACCTGTAGAGGAAAAACGATTAAAGGCAAAGATAGTTATGGCAACACACAGATAAAGGAGCCCAAAATTTAGGATATGAAACAACTTAAGAACCTGGGCCCATGAGTCTGTTCTAACCCGTGCAGACCTCGCTGAAGTGAGGCTGACATACCTGTTACACCTGACATAACCTGCCTATCAAGGTGAGTTCAGGATCTTTCTGTGGAGACCATGTACCTAACCCCCATGGAAAATTCTTCCCTGGTAGACTCCCACTGTCATACATAGCTTTACCAAAGTTAAATTCAAACAGTGATTTCTGTATTTAAAGAGTTACTGAATTCCTGAATACTTATAGCAAAGCTTAAGCCTGTTGCCCCTATATCTTTTTCCCATTATAACAAGCATCTTCCAGTGGCCTGTTTTCTCGTCACAGCAGCTGATATTAAAAGCCCAATATCTGTGCTCAGTCCTACAATCTGAAGTTATTCTGCTTCCTGCATCACATGGTGATACAGGATCCCATGCTTCCTGTCTTGTATTAGGAACAGAAAAAAACAGGAAAATTGTAGAGCTGATCATAATGTTTCCTTGTGAAAAGTTGTTGCATTTTTTTAATATCTAATATCTAATATCTCACCTCCTTTTGAGAAGGGTATATGGTTTAGGCAAGTTCAGCTGCAAGCCTGGCAAATACAAAAGAACAGAATCATAAAGGGGACGTGTACCCACACTTTCCTCAAAAGTTTGCTGTTTGTTTGTTTTTTCAGTTGTAACATTCACAAATTTTGACTAATTTGCTTTTTTGTTTGCCAAAAGGTAAACATTTTACAAGTCCAGTTTTACATATCTGCAAGAAACACTTTAAATGAGACATTTTGCACATTTTCTGTCAAACTGCTGTTGTGCAGCCTGCGAGTGCCTTTGGATAACTCCGCTGAAGCACAGCCACCTCTCTTGCACAATTTTTACTTTTCTTCTCTTGTCCCTTTACCAGCAACTGCCAAATGGGTCTGCCACTGTCCTGGTGTGGAAGCTGATGTTAAACAAGATGCTGGGTTGCTGTCTAGTGAGTTTTTCGTTCAGTAGATGCTTAGCTGTTAGAAACAAAATGCCCATTTTCCTAAGAGAGAGAAAATTTCTACACATTCAAAATTCTTTCTCTGTTTCTTTTAATTTAATTACATGAGAAAACTGTTGAGTTGAGATTATGTTTGCTTTCTTGTTATGACTGCATGGATTAGAATTACAGTTTACAATTGTGGCCATGCTAAAGAGTATTTCCCTGCCTTCTCTTTGTGTTCCGTTTGCAAAAGATTTCTGTATGTTTCTTCCAGAGATTTTTCACGGTAATTAGACCTAATTCTTTAATTGCCTCCCCCTCCATCCCTAAAAATGTTGCTGCTTCCTAGTGATTCTCGATATAACATATGTTACCGGATAAAAACAGGGGGGCCTATTAACACGGTAATAAATTTGCACGCTCTATAAATTCTTGCATCATTCATAATCTAAAATAAAAGATGAGAAAAAACCGCTTTGATTTGTTGCCTTTGGACTGACCTTCGACATGTAGATTTATATGGCAGAAAACAGTGTTTTAAAGCTCTCAATTTCCTTAGGCTGGGGCGAAAAATAAAGCCTTTTTATAATTTTTTTTAATGGAGTACAGTTGGTCCATCAAGTTTCAGTTTCATTTTGAAATGTGCCCTGAGAGAATGCACCATAAATGCCAACATATTCAGCATCATGAACTCAAGATGATATCAGTTTGTAATGGTGTTCTGTTGTCAGTGACTCCTACCAGTACCATTTTTTAAAAAATGGTTTAGAATTTTGTTTATCATCCTTTCCCTTAGAGGAGCAGAATACAAACTATTATCTTCCTTCCTCATCTTCGGTGCTGCCTTTATTGAAAATTGTCAGTCAGGGATTCTCCTGGTGAATTTACTGTTGACCTCAGACAGCATTAACATGATTTCCTTGCTGACTAAAGAAAATACAATGCTGCAAAGGACATGTATTCTGATTGACAAGCAATAGGTACATTTGTCTTCAGACTTCTAGATTCTTAAAGATACTGCTGAATAAACCCTGCAGTTGCCATCTTACAATACACATAATTCATTCCTCCCAGAAACACATTCAATTTTAAAAGGAGCTTTGTGTAAAACAACAGCACTAATAAAATGACAACATGTATTATGGGGCAGATTTGTAGGCAATGTAAATCAGTACAAATCAGCTGAAAACAATGGCTACATTTCTGTCAGCTAAAATATATCCTTTTTTTCTTAGTTATATTAGGCAGTTTGTTAGAATACGTGATAAAATACGACTAAATAGTACAGGTAGGATATGAACATGATATCTCTTTGACAAAGCAGCCCTTGAGAGAAAGTGCATTTTTCACATCAGAAGTTAGTTCCCTTGATGAAGATAACAGATAGGTTTGCTCTATGTAATCCTGTACATAATTATCTTCCAAATGAAAACCCTACGTAATTTCTTTCTGTTGCTATGCATCATTATCTTAAATATTTTTGTAACCATTTCATTACCATTTCCATCCCATTGCTCATTCCTTTATCTCAATTGTTTTGTCTGACATCATCAAAATGAATATTTATCCTGTGCTCTCTATAGCCTGTAATAACTACACTGGTGTCACAAACCATATCTGTAACAAATACACCCCACTTGATGTATTTTTCTTGTTGAGAAGCTGCCCTGGTGCCCACAGCTTGTGCAGAGAAGAAGAGGAGCCTGCATTGTTCTGAAGAAGCACCTCTGAGAACCAGCTATGAGGTTTACTTGCTGACATTTAAAAATAATGGAGTTGTTTACTCAGTGTCTTTTTTTTCTTTTCTTTTTTTTTTTTTTTCCCCTGAGCAAATAAGCATAAAGATCCTGTTAATGTTTTGTTTCCAATATGGCATTCTGGGACATTTTTTTCCCCTTTCTGTTTTTTTTTTTTGCAAAAATGAAAATTTATAATTTTTATTGATTGGCCAATTAGAAAAACTAGTGGCTGCTTACCTGTTAGAATGGAAAGATTTGAACATAGAGCCGCAGGAATAAGCCCTGGCTGAGTCATGAGGAGACATGAAAAGGTGCAGTGGCAGTTAAGTCTCCTGGCACATGAAGGAGCGTAAACCATTGATCACAATACGAAATGCTGAAAACTGAAAAGGAATCCAATTTATTCTAAATAAAACTACTCTGTTCTCCAGTGACAGATTCCAGAGTCAGACACCAGAGAGGAACTGACAGCAGATGTTTTAGAGCCAAGACATAGAGAGGCTGAGTAATAGTATAGAAAAGAAATTGCTTTGAACTTCACCCCTGCTTTAAATACTTCAAATCAATAGGGTCACAGAGCTCTTTAATAGAGTGATGAGGTCTTGCCCCAGCAGATCTTCACAGTGACAAGTTGATGTGCTTCCTAGCAGCAGGGTCATAAAAATTTCAGGCTTTCCTCTGAAAGGGGGCTTTGTATTAGCGAGGTCCATTTGGAGTAACTCCCTTGTATGGCCGCTCTCAAAAGCTGAGCCCTAATAGTCTACATCTAAATGGGACTGACCTCATGAATTACCTCAAGAAACTTAATCTATAAACTGGCTTCTTCTTATGCAGACTGATGAATTCTTGTTTATTCCTAAATGGCTGTCACAAAACCTATTCATCAAACTCTTAACAGGGAAGAGAGTCTCACATAATCCTGCTTCAAGTGCGGCACCATTAAATAATCATTAGACTTCATTGCTGGTCTTGAGACCCACTCCAAATCCACAAAGCAAGCTTTTTACCATTCATCAGAACTGCATTTAGATGAGATTTTGACCTGACAAAAAAGGGTGTTTTTTGTCACTATCAGTTTCATGGCTGTGCTCTTTCTCCTTTCAGAGACTGTGGTGGGGTTTATCTTTTTTCCCTTTCCTTAACAAAAGTAAAAGAAAATAAAGGCAGATGGCCAACTCTTTCCAATATCCGTTTGCTTTATTTGAGCAGTTTAATGTAGTGAAACAGAGTGAAATGTTGCTACTTGCTAAATGGTAAACAACACCATTACCCAGAATTCAGCAGCAGACTGATACAAAACAGGGTGCTGGTGATTAATTAAACTGTTGTTGTAATTGTAATGCATGATACATAATAGCTAGTGTGCTGTGTATTTTAAAAGCTGCAAATTAGCAAAGAATAACTTCCTTACATAGCACATCTCCATTTCCACGCTGTTAATGCACAAATAATCAAAAATAAAAGGTCATTACTGCTAACTAATAAAAAGAATGTCTTACAATTTTCCTTACTCTGTAATCATGTGCTGGAAAAGTTGACTATTGTGGGGCATCAGATCACAAATCCCTGCAGACAAGATGTGGACCTTTTTCTCCTGTCCCTCTTGGGTACAAAGACAACATATTCATTATTAATCAATAATAATTTGATCATCTTGAGCTGCAAAATTTCAAGATCTGATTCTGAGCTGTTATAATTCCAGTTATCATCATCTCCCTCAAAAGAGCAAAGTTCTTTTTCTGCAAATAACTACAATGAACACTCTCACTCGTGGCAAATTCAAGTGTGGCTCCCATGGAGAGGTGGGTTGAGGTTACTTTCCCTATTCTCTGGGATACTGAAGTGTGCACCTTACTTCAAGAATGATATTGTTCCTTGTTGTGACAGGACAATGCCTGTCTTTAAGTTCAAACATGTCCTGAATGCCTAGACCAACCTGGCCTAAATTCCTGTCATGTATCAGGTTTGAGTAGATAATAAAACAAGCTTAGCCTACTGATTTTTTTACTCTGTTTACTCAGTATCTGTCAACCTGGGCAGAATTCTCTGACTTTGAAGGTTTTCTCATTCACCACCAAAACTTGAGACCTAATCTCTCAGCGGATGCATCTGTGCTGGGCACTCTGAGCTGCCTGCGGTAGCCTTTCTTCCAGGAGCTGCATTTGTGGTATCAGTCTTCCCCATGCAACATGAACACCAATGTAAATGATTGAGGCATGACTGACAATTACAAAATTTACTTTTCTTCTCAGACTCTGAGTGCTCCTATGCCTGGGTAGCTCTGGTTTACCTGTGGGGCTACAGAGGTTGCTCAGGACTATGCTGTACCACTGGGAATCATCCAAGGTCAGAATTGACCCACACTGGTGATACAGCTGCTGACAGGTTGACTGTGAAAGCTGGTTAATCAAACTTATTATTTCACCATTTCATTTTAGTGCCACTGATAATTATAAAGAAAATTACTATTTAAAAAAATCTTAAAAATAGAAAACAACCCAAATAGGTCCTCTTATGCTGCTTTCAGTCTTCTGCATCCATTTTTAATACTCCGATACCTTTTTGTAGCTGGCAAGTGTTCAATGCACTGTATTTACTCTCTGATCAAGATTTTCTCCTTTACCTAACACATCCTCAGATACCGTATCCACATATTTACGTGGGTGCTTAGTTCCTGCTCAGTTCTCAGTTGGTGACTAGGAGGGAGGAGATGGTTGAGGGAGGAGATGGTTGAGGGGAGATTGTGAAGCATAGAGGAAAGAAATTAAGTACAACTACTGCCTCTGTTTACAGAATGAGGTTTACAGGATTATGTGTCTCAGAGAAATTTAATAAGATTCTGTGGGTACGTGATGTACTCTACTGTCTTGTGTGCATAAGAGATGTACACAGGTCTTGACATTCATATTTATTCATAAAGGATTCTGAAATGGCATGATTTTAAATATAGCCTAAAATCCAAGGATAGTAATAAGGATGGAGGATGATAGTAGAGCCTGATGCTCTAATTAATGCAAAGGCTAACCCAGATTTTTGAGAAACGGTAAGTTCTTCTGCCTACACCCAGGCTGATGCCATCCTCTGCTGTGCAGAGAGGTGAAAATCATTGGCCAGAATGCCAAGAAATAGTGCAGCCTCAGAGGGTAGAATAAATATCTATCTACTACTTTTTTATATCCTCCTTGCTGTTTCCATGATCTAAGGATGTGTTGTTTATCCATGCTGCTTACTTTCCTTGTCCTTCAACTCTTTGATTCCCTCTGTGAGGGATGTGGGAATGTCTGTAATAACTTTTATGAATATTATATCTTCCATCTGCTTTTTGGCGTGCTGTTGCATTGCTTACAATATTACAAGAGGTTAATTCCAGAGTGGCCTCATAGCTCCTAGGAAAGGAAACAACAGGTTGGGATAGTAGACATGGTGATCAATTTGCTGAACAGGCAAGACAGGCAATGCCTTCATGTTTTACGTCCCTTGACTCAGAAGTTTTTTGGGGTCTGGAGTATTGAGGAGGATAACGTGGTGAAAAACAAAGAGTGTAGAAAGTGCTGGAAACATGAAAAACTCAGAACATTAGGAAGAGAAACAGAAGGGCACAAAGAAATGAAAGCGGAGAGCAGAAGTATGGGATGATTAGGGGATGTTCTGATTTTTATCGAAAGTTATTTGTAGGTCTTTAACTTTCAATAAAAATCAGAACCAACACCTTCCAGAAATATTACTTCAATATTTGCCCAGTTTCTTGCCTTATGTCTCTCCTTCTGTATGAGTCTTGTGTCTTAGTTTAGGTTACATAGTACTTCATGGAGGAATTACATTAGCCCTGAATTTAGTTTGTCATAGGCTTAGCTTAGTCAGTGTTGCCTCACCATATTGTTTTCTCAGTTATGGTTTTGACTGATTGTTAACTTTCAGTTTAGCTTTTACATGCTTCTTACATGGATATATTGATATATACATGCCTATAGATTGCAAGTTTGCTGCTTAGTTTACAGTGTAACAATAGCTGTAACAGACTGGTTTTACTGAATGAGTGCTGAACAGTAAGTAGTGTGCAACTACAGTATTGTTATTTCTTGGTGGCTAAAAAAGTATTGACAGTCTCTTTCAAACAACTTTTATATACCACATCTTAAAGATGTGCAGAGTGTGTCTTGAGACACCTATCAAACTGCATCATGCTTGCTGTGATTAAGTGACTAAGGAAGTGGATAATAAGACACATCATTTTACCACTGATTTGCTCAGGCATTTGTGACAGATGCAGGAGTGCAATTTGACTGTGGGTATGGAAATCAAAATAGTGCTGACCCCACAAGGCATTGTCTGTGCACGAATGCACAAGCTCTGGTTTGTAGGTGGGCACGAGAGTAGCTTTCTTTTGACCACTGTTAATGTACTTTCATTAATGTACCTTTGCTAAGGTACTTTCAAGGCCATATAGGCCTCTCCAATACAGTAGCCTCATGGCTCTTGATGGATTTCTCACTCCCCTATACAGTGGTATCTCCAGTTTCTCTTACTCCATCTTCTCTCCCCCTCTCCGTTCTACTCTTTTAATTAAGAATTGTATTGCCCTTTATTTTTTTTCCATTTAATAGGCTAATCCCAGTTGCATTAACACTTGCTTTCCCTGATGTCTTTGATTTTTTTTTTTTTATTCATAACTGTATTAAGTACAGTCAAGTTTCAGGAAGATATAACTGCCTATCCCAGGATTAATCTTGAATTCTACACCCAGAGCAATAGATTTGTCTTGGGGATTCTCAGCATCACTTATCCCAGCTAACATCCTTCTTGCAACAGGATGTCAGTTCCACTCTGTGTGACGGTCTGGTGAATTTTTAATGGACATCTCAATCTCACATCACCTCATAGGGATGGGCAAGAAAAGTGTCTGAAGGTAAATATTCATGTTAAATGTAAGGAATTTTGGGGAGGGTTGATAAAATGCCTATTAAATTGTTGGCTATCAGGAATTATGTTGTGTGAATAAAGTTTGCATGTGTTTATAAAGACTTTCTCTAATGTCATATATTACTTATCAGATAGCAATTGTAAGAAAAGATAGACAACAGGTGGACTTTTGTTCTATAACAATGAGAAAAGAAAAAGGAGCTTTATTCATCTTGTTTAGCACATGACAGTCATGTTCAGATCATACAAGAAGTCCATGAAAAAAGTTTATTAAAGCATGAAAGAAATAATTAAGTGAAAAATTGTATATTAAATCCCTAGCCAATCTGAACCAACTAAATACTCAGATGATACCAGGCTTACTCAAAGTGTCATGAGAAACAGCTGTTTGACCATGTTGATTTCATACTGAGAATTCCTGAGATTCTTGCAGTATTAGAGATTTTCACATGGTATGATAGCATGATAAGCATAGCACTTTATTATCTAAGTAGTTTTCTGATATGGCTGTTATGCTGGGATAAATGTAATTTCTTTGTTTCCATCATACCTGGTACCTTGCTGTCTGTAATAATATGCAGCAAAGGCCTAAGTGCCTTAAAAAGCCGGTACCCTGAAGGAGAAGTGGATGGTCATCAATTTCTCTGTGGAGAACCTGGTGGGTAATTACGGTGATATTTTCTCCCTCACTGTTGACACAAGGGCTTTTAAAGGTCTTTTGTCCTGATTTTGCTCAGCTGTCATGCTGCTTTATAGATGAGTCACAAATGATGTCACAGGAGGAAGGAAACTAAAATTCCTGGCATGAATATCTTATGGCAAAGTGTAACCATCTAAGAAACAACAAAGTTATAAAGTCTTAGTTTAGGAAAGTGTGGAGAAAACTGGTGTGTGTGTGGGGAAGTGACCTATTAGCCTATTGGCAAAGTCAAACACAGCACAAAAGTTTTTTGAAAAAACAGTTTAGATCATAAGATCTGACACCAGTACAAGTAAAACTGAGTTTTTTCCTGCTGTGAATACTCTGCTTCATCATTCAAATGGCTTCATCATTTCCATTTGGACACCACATGTGCGTCTTCAGGGAGATGGCAGCAACATCTTGGTGTGAAGTCTGGAGTTTGGCTCTTTCTGGATGATTTCATGTCACAGCTTTTGTGTTGGTACTGAGAGTTGCCACTGTCCCTGGACGCAGGGAGACAAGTGGACTCACAGAGGGTCTGGTGAGGCCTCTGCTCACATTGTTGAATGTTGATAGTCACAATCTAAATAGCTGTTGTCAACAGATCTCTTTTCTGGGACACAGGATAGAGATTATCGGGGAAATACATGTCTGGACAGGAATCAAAAACTGCATCTGTATTGTCAGTCAGGGAGCTCTGCATAACATTGAGTGAAAAGATGGGTAAAACACGTTCAACATGTTTTTACTGGAAATGTCAGACTTAGCTGATTTGAAAGTATTTTTGACAAGCCAGTGGTTCTTTATAGTGCTAACTGGAACTTGCTTTGAAGTGGCTTTGTTGCTCTTTTATACTGCAAAAGCTCAAAGGTCAGTAGATTTATCCATTCGAAGGTCTCTGTGGAGAGGTCAGCTCAAAGCTTCACTGTGTTTCACTCATTCAAATGAACCCAGGGAGACTGCAGAGGTTAGTTAGGAGATAGGATTACAGCATCTGCAGTGTGGAGAAGGTGCACCTCTCAATGTCCCTATTATGACTAATTCCATGTGAACAAACAACCCAATTCATAAACAATGAACCTTTGGTGAGATTGCCATCATCTACACAAAATCTCTAGAAATTTATGCACATTATTAATCAGTAGCATAAAATTATTATCTGTCATCAGAATTTGGGATTTGAGGGATCTGAAGTCATCCAGGTTAGACCTGTAATCTGTGAAACTGGATGCCTGAGAAAGCGTGTGTGCTGAAAATTGTATTTTTTGTCTCAGCACTTTTTCATGTTTGCATAACCTTTTGTTTCACGCACTCATCCTCTTCTGCTTGTCGATGGTACCCTGAGATGAGACAACTGCAATGCATTCTTCTTGCAGCTATTCCTGAAGGGAATTTAAAAGCGTGAACTATCCCACTTATCAAAGGCAGGGAACATTTAACACCGATGTGCCACAAACCAGCAATTCCCAGTGGTCTCTTGGGTAGGATTCAAGGTGATGGCATTGACCTTTATAAACCCAAATGGTCTGTCCCAGCCTATTAGTGCCTTCTCTCCATGCCATACTCCACAATTATAATTGAGACAGGTTCAAGCTGAAAGTGTTTTGGGATATTGCTTTGATTGTATAAAAACTAGAGCTTTTTTCTGCAAATTTTTCCAAGTATATCAGGTTTTGGGAGAGATTATGAAAAGGATTGTAACAATGATGTAACAATGTTGATGGATTGTTCATCAGTATGGAATAACACATTTTGAAAATACATTTTTTCATGACTTTGCCTGGTGCTGGTAAGAAATCTCATTTGACGTTGATTGAGTTCATATCATTAACACTCTGACTCAGCAATTTATTCAGGAGTGCATAATTTTATTTGCAACACTGGAAGAGCAACTATGTAAGCACTATCCTGCCATCCTAAAGCCCAGACTGTAAGGGTGGTCAGTCTCCAAACCGCTGCTTAGCTCCTAAGACAGGACTTGTTTCTCAGACTTTGTGGTGGTGTTAGTTTGCCTGGGGCAATGGGTAATGAAGGTAAACCCAGCTGCTGAGATGGACTGATCTTTGCCAGGAATCCTGGTTATTAAAGAAACTTGTGATCTCTGTGCCTCAGTGGGGACAGGATGCATAAGTGCAGGGCAACAGAGAAAAAAAGACCATTTTATGACTGTTGTAGAAGCAAGTAATTCAATTGATTAAAAACAGGCATTTAAAAAAATAAAATGCCTCACCTAAAAGTCCTCACCTGTCATGTGAGGACTCTGTATGAGTCTAAGAGTGGCAAAACATGCCAATGGGAAAGCTTGGGAAGTATTTATCTGATACCCGGAAGCCTGGTTAAGAAGTTTTGCTGTATATGAGCAAGGTCTATCAGAGTTTGTGGCATGTCCAGTGTGTTTTGTGACTGTGCTTTGTAAAGCAGACTGCCATGAATTGTAAAAGGGAGGGAAAAGGTATAAGTATTATCTGAACAAAACTGCTAATCCCAGAGGATTCCTGTTTTGCTGCAGGATATTACAGGTCTTTGGCCCACATACTAAGAGCCCATATACTTAGACAAAAGAAAAATTGCACAGAGCTTTCAAGTTACTCAAGCTTTTCTGAGTAGCAACAGCTCTTGAAGGAATGACAGAAATGTTTTATCCTTCCTCCCTTCCCTGTTTATAGCTCTGACCTGCACTACTTCAGCACTTCAAACAAACACAGAAACTGTATTTGCTCTGCCTGGGTTTTGTTATTCCAGGTTCTTTGTGTGACAGCAGAGTCTTCTCAGATTGCTCTTATCTGTGTTGGCTGGTGGAGATGTTAAACCTCAGAGCCCTGACATCCCACGCACCATCAGAGCAACTACCACAGCACACATTGGCTTCACAAGATATAAACAAATCTTCCAGTATCAAAGGCAATAAAACACAGAAAACTTTAATCTTTTGGTAGTTTTATAGTGAATACCTTCTCTGTGAAGTGTCCTGGATGGTGTTTCTCTGAAAGGCATGAGACTGAGAAAGTACGACAATCCCTAAACTTGTTTCTAACAGTCCATATAATTTCTAGAGTAACTTCTCTTGTGTATTAAAATAGACATACCTGTCATCATCATGGCTTGGCTTTGTGAACGAAGATTTCGAAGGGCTCTACCCACGCTTGCTACAGGCTCGCTGATGGCTGAAAAGGCCAATGCGTGACAGACAAGTCCGGTTGCAAAAGGCACAGCAGAAAGACTCCCCAGGCGGTATCAACATACCTGTAAATATGTCCTAATATATTAATCACAGAACTGTTTTATATCATCAGTGGGCATACAAAGAGTGAAGGTTTTAAGTCAGGAGATAGAGTTAAAAGAAAAAATGTACCATGGAGATGATATCTTTCTGTCTTTTCTGAGCATCCAGGGACCCTCTTACCCAGATGAGGTCAAGGCTCAATTCTGCTATGATTCACCTCCTCACCTAGTAAGCTATCACTGTTCAGGTAGAGGCCTGGATTCAATCTGTCATTAAGCACCTAACGTGCAGATCATACTTCTCTGTAGTTCCTCTGTAGTCAATGAAGCAGCTCCGAGGTCATTTCAGTCCACTTAAACATTGAATCACTCTTGTGAACTGCCTGGCCCTCTTAAGACCAGAGGGAAAATCTAGCAAGACTATACATATATACCCAGCCTGTTGGATGCATTTTTACCTCCAGGGACTGCATCTCCACCAGATGCAAGCCTTCCTTAACCCTCCTCTCCATCCTCCAGCTTTCGTCTTGTGCAATTGCCACGAAATGTAGCCCATGAGGTAAAAAACACATGGACATCATGCTAGGAAAGAGTATGTGCAGAATTCTGTGTAGACAAAGGAGTGGAGAACATGCAAAGGGCATGGGTCAAGGATGTACTTTCCCACAGGAGGTGGATGCTCCTCCCTATCGTGTGTGATACCCACTCACATAGAAATCAGTCATATTTGCCGTCCTGGCCCTGCTGTGCTGGCCACTGGAAAGGGAAGGCACAAAACCAGAATTGCCAGTGACTGTTTTGGTCTTTGAAGAAGAGACACAAAGGTTGCACTGACCTTTAATGAAAGCCAGCGTTCCCCGTAGGACAAAGCTTTAGTCTTAAGCTGCTCTAAACTATTAATTTCAGTAATTTGGCCTAATACACTGACCAGTGAGTTCTCAGACTTCTTGGACTGTATCACCAACTCTATCTCCACCACTGTAGTAGTACTGCTATAGAAACGAATCCCAATTAAGTATATGGTGCCTCTGCTTTTAGATAAAAGCATCCACCCCAGTATAGTCCTTGCTCCAATACTTTAAAACAAGGAGGAAAACCCTTTAAACAAGTACATTATCTGCTTGGGATAGGGAAGCAATAGTCCTTATGACCAGTAGGTTTCCTGACATGTGACATCCCTGTATAGACATGGACACAGAAGGGTCTTATATACAAAGAAGATTGTCTCACCTTCCCCGTTGCTAAATCACTTTTGTTCAGGTTTGTTCAATTCCCTGGTTACCCAAAACCCTGCCTGCTGAAATGCCACCAGTTGCTGCAGCTACTGCATAATCATCAGCCCATTTTTAGGGAAATAACAATGCTTCCTGATGGTCCAAGGCTGGAGATAGGCTTTAATGCATTGCTCTACTGGCAAGGTGGCAGCCCTTCATGCTGTGATGAGCGGCTCACCACAAAATCCCTCTAGCCCCTAGCCCAGCTCCCAGCACTGGGGATCATGCAGAAGCTCCCACTAGGCAGCACATCCAAACACTACCGAAGACTTCTTTGGCCCTGCCATGTCCTCACAGAGTATTGGTTCCTGAAACTTTCCCTTCCCAGTTGCCCCTTGTCAGGGTCTCTGTCCTGCAAGAAAGCTTAGGGAAATGGATTAGTGCTTTTTAAGAGTGACTATGCGATTGAGGTGTGAGTGTCCCCATCTCCCTTCCTTCCTTATTCTATGCTTTGAGAGTTACCTGCAAAATAGATTTCTGTAGATACTGGGTAAAGCTCTGATCTCTTTTTCACTGATGGAGCTGCATTAGGATCAGAGTCAGGCCCACCATTTTTTTTAGAAGAAAGAAATATATATTTGTCCTTCATCATGAAACTTCCTCGAGGAGATTTTGTTATGTTATGATCCAAGTCCTGCTATTTGGCACAGCAAGTAATTATTGTACAGTTACTGATTTTCTGACTCACTCCTTTGCAGATCAGTTCTGCTTCTTCGGATTCATTACAAGCCTCAAGGAGCAGAGCAGAAAAACAGCATGTCCCACCTTCACATGTCAGATAGTAAAGCTTAGTCATGCAGCTTAAAATAAAGTAAGCAAGGGGCAGATGGCAAAAAGGACAAAATGTGGCTTATTTAATCTGCCTGTGTTTGCAAGGAAGTAATTGTCTTTTAGGCTTCAGAAAACAGTGCTACCAGAAGACAAACAATGAAGTCTCTCTTTCCAGGGCACATATGACACTATTTGTATAACTTCAACAGAAGCCTGCAGTTAATTCAAGGCTTTCAATAAAATTTACATTCATCATATGTAGAGGATAAAACACCTTCCTTGAATTTGGAAGCTGAATTGACCTGCTTCCCCTGCCTCATGTGATCAGTTTGTCCAGAGAAACTGTAATCCCCTTTTGAGCCCATATAGTAAAAATGTCTTTAACAAAACAGACCTTCCAACATAAAACTATTACGTGAGGAAACAAGGCACTAAGTGGTACAATAACTTGAAACATATAATACTGTCAGAAACAATGACTATAGGCTTGACAGTTTCCATCAAATGGTACCAATTTAAAGCTTTTAGTAAGTGCAATCATTAATGTATGCAGAGCTGTTAAGTAGTGAGTCAGAGTAACTTCGCTACATTTTGGTTTGTACTGACAAACCATGAAGGAACAGCTCAAATACTGAAAATACAGTTGCTGATTAGGTATTTAGTTTTGCAAGTATCTTTGGAGTTTTATTCAGTTATTTTCAACGAATGAGTGTGTACAGTGCAGTTCTGCACAGGCTGAATGGATTCTTTTCTTCCCTCAGATAAACAGGACACATTTTAAACCTACCATGTTACTGTTGAGAGGACCAGCACTGAGTTAAAATGGGGAGAGTGACAGCCTGAATCAAACAGTGTGTATGAAAAACTCATACTTTCCAAATGCTCTGAAAAGTTTCAGCTCTTAGACGTTTTTGAGCAGGCAGCACCTCCTGAAGATTCCAAAGCCATCAATGTGTTACGTGTTAACACTCTTTGGAGGACCTGGCTAGCTCTAGAGGGTGCTGTATATATCTGGTTGACAATTGACAGCTGGGAGGTATGCACAACTGCAGAAAACACAACATAAAATCTGCTGATATCTACAAACTTCCAAATTTGAGGTCCAGTAATTTCTAGGGGTCTTTACAAACCAGAGAAGGAGGTGCAGGGAAGATAGGTGCAACCATTAGGGAGGAGAAGCATCAGCCGTTATGGGGAGATACTAGAGCTGAAACTCTTGGAGAGGAAAAGGTTGGTGAGGGGAGCAGGTATTTCACAAATATAAAATCATTGGGATGGCAGATAACATTACTGCAGCTCTTTCATCCACAGGTTGTCCAGGTACTCAGTAACACTAGTAGGAGACTGCATTAAAACAGACAGAGGGAAATCACAGACAACCTTGTAAAGGCAAATGATTTCAGTTGGTTCAAAGAAAAGAAGGGTATATTCAGAGACCAACAGTACAACAATAAAGTGCATAAATCAATGTAACCTCTGGCATCTCTAATCTAGACACTACAGTGAATGGATTAGAGGGGTGGGCCAGGTGTTTCCCTCTGCTACTGTTTGGGGCAGAACACTTGGCCAAAAGGCCATCTGCTTTGGGGCCAGCTGGGCATTCTTGTTTCCTATTCTTGTTTCCTGGAGTCTAAAGGTAGAAGAGACTGGGTGTTCTGTAGTGCTAGGCATAAATATTGGCATTTTTATATGCAGGATTTTAGTCCTGGATCTCACTTAGTTGCCATCTAAAGCCTTTACTGGCTTCTGATTTTGATGTTGAAGTTCATCAAGTATTTAAAGATCCACTTCTGGGCTTGTCTAGAGGCATAAAAATCTTGAAAATGAAGAGCTTAGCACCACCTTCATCATTACCCTCATGAAGCAGAGATTTTTAACCTTTTTTCAAGTAAAGAAGCTTGGTTTACTTCTCCACTTACCTGTTTTGTTGAAGAAAGACAGACATAAAAGAAAGAGCAAATATGCTTACTTACAGGATAACATCAGAGCTGATAGTCCTGAGAAAATGGAACTACCTTCATTTCACTCACCATGTTGAGGCCAAACATCAGAACAGAGACCTGAGGCACACTCCCTTCCTCTTCACACTTAAAAGATTCTTTTACTTCTGCATTAACAAAACAAAGTAGAAGTTCTGGGAGTTGGTTGGCAGCCAGAGTGGTGAGGTAGCATAAGAGATGTGTAGCTGCTGCATTTGTGCCCTGTCCTAGGAATCAGGCATCTTCTCTGCAGCTTTTCTTTTTATAAGGGTTTCTCTTAAAAGGGATGTGATTGGTTTTTGTCACCATCCCCCCTTTAGTTGGTCTTCCCATTTCTCCTGAATGTTGCATCTCCTTGACTAATTTTCCCACTATCTTTCTATCTCTCTCTAATGTACTGGGCTCATTTGGAACAATACTTTGAAGGCATTCATAACATCAATAAAAATATTCTAGTGACATGTGGAAATCTGCCTGTTCATTTTAGGTCAGAGACATTTACGTGCAGGTTGTCTGACTTTTCTCAGAACCTAGAAATCTTCCTGGAGATCTAGTAAAATCAGAAACTGCTACATTAGTGTGTGACTATAACAATGAGGTAAATGCAAAGGGACATGCTAAGAGAAGAAAAATGCTGTTAACATTTCCAAACAACCAGCAAAATGAAAATAAAATAAATTTGGGGCGAGGTCAGACACTCAGGTCAGTTCTGATTTTGTAAAAAAAATTATTTCTTCCTTAAAAGAAACAGAGCATAAGTGCAAATGTGGCACATCATGTCCTGCTGTAGTTCTCTGTACTTCACATTGCACACATTTTATTTCAAAAATGTTTTGTGTTTGCCAAGGTGTCACAAATTGTTGTCATCCTCCAATCTAGCAAGTTCCTAAAGCACCATGTAATGCAGCAAATTCTTGCTATCTAACTTTTAAGTTACCTTGACTCAATTTCTCTCCTCTGTGGCTTTCTCAGAACTGAAAATAATAGTAAAAGAATGGTTCAAAAAGCAGAAACAAAGCCAGTGAAGCATTTGGGCTTATCTTTTTTTAATAGAGGCCTGGGGAAAAGGCAAGCTAACCCTTCTGATAAGGAAAAGTATGTTAATCTCACCTCAGACAGGTTTTCAGTATCTGCCATCCAACCCCTCCTCTCTAAATTCAGTCACCTCTGTTAGTAATGCGGTGTCTGATTAGCAAAAGTATTTAGTAAGCTAATGTTCACTGTCCACAGCAGGAGGCTCACACAGCTTGGCTGATGAGAAATGAACTGCCTGAAGCTACCTTTTAATGGCAACTAATTTCCCATATTTGATACTCAGCTCAGCCAACTAATATCTAGCTCAACCGTGACAAGACAATCACAGTTCCTTTTGAAAATCCTTTAATCTGGGATGCAAACCAGTGTGCTCAAGGCTATAATGAACTTCTGAGATTATGTACTGGCTATTTTATAGGAGGTATATTTTCTCTTTCCTCTTTTCTATCTCAGAAAGGCTTAAGAATACATAGTTTCATATTTTCGTGCTTTTATGCATTTTGCCTAGTGCACCGAGATAATTTCTTCCTGAAAGTCAGGGAAAAAAAGTTTTAAAAGGACAAGTAAAAAGCTTTGCTTTCAGATAACCCATAGGATGTAGCAGTTCACAACAGCACAACATCATAAGTGGCTTTTAAATCAATTGATCTTGTTATTCTGAATGTGTTTTAAATATCTAACATGTTTTATTCTACACTGGCTTGGGCTTTGACAAATCCCATTACTTTCTGTTACTCTATCTCACTACACAGTGAATTATTAAATAGAACACTTAACCTAATTAGATATTATTGTCATGATACATACAGACATCCTGAAATGAGTCACTCCTTATTGTTTTTCTGACTAGTCCCTCAGTTGTTTTTTATCTCTTCTATCTCTTCTTCTGTGTTGGTGATAGGGTTTTTTTCTTCCTTAAGGAGCATCAAATCTCCGGTAAAAGAAATGTGGGGTTTTTTCCTGTTTCTTTTTAAAATGATTTATATAGATACACACAAAAACAAACAACTAAAAACTATTCTGGGCCACAAACACATTTTTTTCTCCTCTAGTAGTGTACATACTCACTCACTTCTGTGGGGCTAGTAAGATATGCTTAACAGTATTTTAGTTTTAGACTGTACTAGAAATTTTCATTCAAAGACACTCATCATTCCAGGAGAAAGGAAAGACTTCAACTCTTTTATAAATTGGCTGCCAATCCCAGCCTGTACTGCACTGTATGCCCAGTACATTGCAGGGCCGTACAGCCTTCCTGTCAAGCCCTCACTGGTGGCCAAATTTTGTATCTGTAAAGATGTGTAGGATTATTGCTCGCTATTAATTTCAGAGAATTATCAGATCAACAAAGCCAGGTTTGTATATTTCCCTAGTCTTTTCAAAGTACGGTGCAGTCATGGGTGGCTAATTGGAAAAGATGCTTCCTATCATATAATATACTTCTAAATTAACAGACTGTCACTTGCAGATCTGTTTTGGATCATTTCATTATTATTCCAGCAAACTTTAAAAATAAAATATTTATTTTTCTCACTCATACTGTGCAAATCAGGTCAAAAATATTACTTGATATAAGCATAACTTGTAAGAGTTGCTTTGGCTATTTACCAAGCTGTCATGTTTATATTTTCAGTGGCATGTCTCATATTGGGAAATATGACAAATGGTGTAGATAGTGTTATTGTTGTGGGAGGCAGTTTTCCTGTGTTCAACGACGCTAACTATAGAATACTCATTTTTCAGAAATGGCCCATGTGTGTGTGCCATTCAAGTAAAACCCTCTAAAATGTATTAACTCACAGCTAATTCATGCCACCTGAATACATCTCTGTGTTGAGGATGTCCTGGGAGTGATGCAGTTTCTGGGAGCACGTCCCTATTGCCATTTGCTTTGTATGACACCACTGGCTTCTCTGTGTGTCCCTTTTTTTCCTGTGCAGAGGCCCGGTGTGTCAAGTCCTTCCTACATTCGTTCTATGTTCTTTTGTGCTAAGTATTAGGTAATTTTACCTTTACTGTTGTTTTACTCCCATATCCCTGCTTCAATGATGGAAATCCAGCTCTGCAGTCAAGATGACTTTCATTTTTCCAAGTCAACTATGAGTTAAATACTTTTGCTATTCACAGCATATGCATTAGCAATCACAAATTCTGTGTGTTGTGAATATTCTCAACAATATTTCACTGTATTTCATGGTGAAAGAGAGGGATACACTCAAACATGCATCAAATGAGAAGAGAAAATACAAAATGGTGGCTACTGTCTGAGTCAACAAGCAGCTCGTGTTCTTATCTGTATGTATAAAAGTGAGATTACTGGATTTCTTTAGCTCTTTGATGAGTTAAATTAGAAACTGATGTGCCTGACATTAAGACTCTTACTAGACACTTACTTGATGCTGCTTGGCAAGTATCATCTCTGTGTGGATGAGCTAGTTTCAAACAGACGAGGCATAAGTATTGCCACTTCCACAATCTGGAGAACTTGTACATTTTAAAAATGTCTGGCTCAGTCAATATCAGAAAACAACCTTCAAAAAAGGTGAGATGGGTAAGATGGATTTTTCTGATGTACCACTGAACATCTGTGATGCAGCAGAATGCCCACCCAGAACTTGTTGAAATGAGCTGTTTTACAATACTGTAAATACCCACAGAAAATCAAGCCCAAAAATTTGCTAGGAATTCAAGATAAATATCAATGGTATCACTATTTAAAATTACGTATTTCTGAAATAAAAAGAGATTCCTATTGCTTATTTTGATGGTGCATATGAAATTGCAATATATTGGGGGAAAAGTGTTTTGAGGACTTTCTGATTGCAAAGCCAAGAATTACAAAATTGGAAAAAAAGATTAGGAGATCAAGATTTTGGAGAAAGGGATTAGAAAAACAGGTGGCCACCTATGAAATTTTAATCAGAACCCTTGTGAAAGAGTATAGTCTGTACTCACAGTGAGCCCTACTTCTTTCCAAAGGTCTCTTGGCTCATTCAGTTCATGGAAGGGGGGATGCAGAAATAATGTATTATGCTTGTGTGGGAGAAAGTTTATTACCTGCAGGGCCCTGGACAATGACTGCTGTTAGGATACACTCAGTGCTTGAGGCAGGATGTCATGAAAAAGAAGGGCGATAATTTCATGGATAGTTTCACAGAAATGTTGGAAATTGGAAAACTGAATTCTCTTCCTCATTCCACCACCAAAGTCTGGTGTGATGCTGGACAGTCATTTGGACTGGCTCTTTCACAGGTGGCCAATAACTACTTGCTCCTCTATTTGAAAGTGCTTTAGATGAGAGTTTCTGCATAAAAAGTGCCAAGCACTCATAATTGCAGTGAAATTCTTGAGTGTATACAGTTACATTATGCTAAGCACTCTAAAAGATTAATTCCTAGACATCCTAAAGTGGGCACCTAAAATTAATGGGCTTTTTTTTTTTACTATTTTCATCTTAATCTCTTTAAGTTCCTCACTAGTCAAATGAGATAATTATACCTCTCTCCATCATCAGGTTGTTATGTAGTCATAAAAGATTTTGAACCAGCTAGGTGCTACAGTGATGAGTGTTATGAAGAAGCCTTGAAGAAAACTGTCAGCTCTGTTCAGCATCAGGATTGGATGGGGTGTATGGGAAGGGCCTTCCCCTAACAGGACTAGAACCCAAAGCCATCCAGCATACGGTGAGCATTCTTCTGTCTGCACAACCTGTGAAATCAGTGATCTACCTCAATACCAGAACCAGTGAAGCCAAGACTGCTGCAGCTTTGTATCCTCTGCAGCTAAGCCAGGGTAAAGTCTCACTGTAGTTTTTTTCTCCTGTCTTAGGTCTCTGACATGTAATGATGAATGAGTTTGCAATAAAGGTTTTCTTCTAAAGGAAGCATCAAAAGGGTATCTATCTTCCCATTTCACAAAAAAAAAGAAAAAAACCACACTATTACAGGCTGTGAGATCCCACTCATGTTTGAGAAATTTTGGTTGAAAATAGTCAGCATTTAAAGTATCATGGTCATCAAAGTCTTAATAACAAGGGAAGACAGGCTACAAATAATTTGTGGTGGTAGACAGGTACATGAGTATATATATTCAGGGTGACAGCTGAACTGTGTTTCTCATGTTTCTTAGTGTTTTAAAGCTTCTTATGGCTTTAATAGGCTGTTTCACATGCAACTGTTTTAGAAAGAGAACTGAAATATCAGCTATGTGAAATACCCTTAAAGATCCACTACATGGAGAAACAGTAAAGCTGAGATCTTCATATGAGCGTCACAGGTCTTCTCAGGCTTGAGCCTGAGCCTGAGGTGTCTCCTCTTCAGTCAGGAGAACATGTTGTTACCCTTGCAGGTTCTCTCCTGCAAGAGGTGCAAGCTGGGCTGTGGGTTAAAAGGCACATGACACGAAGTATCCCAGAAACAGGATGGCAGATGGGACAAACTCAATACCCTGGTCAGAGACATGAACTGCTGCCCCTGTTTTCAAATTAAACTCTATTTTGAGCTATTTTCCTGAGTAAGAGACATTTTGCATGCATAAGTGTATATAAGTCCAGCAACTGGAATTGTACCAGAGGACATGGGGGCCCAGATGCCTGGGGTTCCAACAAGCAAAGAGGCCAGAGCCCATGCACACTGCCTGGATACCCAGGTCAGTGTGTGATTGCCTCCAAACATCAAGCTGGACTTGGTGACTGGAAAGCCAGACATAGAACAGAGGTTCTTTCTGCCTGTTCTTCACCAGCAACTGAAGGGGACTGCCTTAGGAACCCAGGGTTCTGGAACCCAACAGCTGGGGAGATGGGGGATGCAGAGACAGTTTTGGAGCAGACAAAATTCAGAGCCAGCTAGTAGAAGGACCCCTATATTCTCTCTAAATATAGGTATATGGTCCCCTAAAACATAGGTATATATTTTTCCTATTAACAGCTGTCATCTTGATCATATAGAGAGGAGAATAGGATGAGGCCATGGTGTTGTTTGTGCTTGTGAGTGTTGTTTTCTGTCTCTGCCGATCCATGTGGCCGGTCACAGGTATATATGTGTGTATACATATGGTGTGTATGTGAGCCTATTGGGAATACATGCTCAGCCTCACTGCTGGCTGATCCGGAGGCTACAGAGCTGCAGCAGCCTCCCCTCTGTCAGGCTGCTGGGCATGACAAGACCTAACAGATGGGCCCTTCTCTGCCAGACGGTTTCAAACCCGTCTCCTAAACAACTAAGGAATGCTGCTCAGGAATACTATATTTGCTTCCAGGATATAAGGAATTATGGTCTAATGGCTACAGATCTGCTTGTATCTCTTCCTCTGAACCTGTCCTCTGTCGTAGTCTTACCTACTGGATAATCACTTCTCTCCTGGGAACAGCAGATAGCACCCAGCAGCTCTGTTTCCATAACACATGCACTACATAAAACAAAAAAAAACCTCTGCATGGCTTTTTCCCTTTGTGATAACCTGCTCCATACTGTTCATCCTCCTTACATTTTTGTCACCCTGAATGCTCTGCTGGGAGTACGGTTAGTTGGAAGGAGAGGTTGTTGCTAGGTTATCTTTCCAAGGCTAGCTAGTAAGAGTTTCAAATGACGTCCATAGTCCTGAGCAATAAGTCTTCTCCAGCCACAGATATTTCTGCTATTTTGTAGCATGCTTGAAGGAGGATGTTATGATAGCAGAGCAGTGTTGGGGTGGATGAGAAAGATGAGCTGAATGTAGATGCACACGAATTTTAAGATAGAAATAGCATGAAAGGGAATGTTCTACCAGTTTGATAATAACTCATCAGCTGGGGCTGACAAGGCTCACGTTTGCTGTAAAGTCTGGGCTTGGGAGTTCAGTTCCTGCTGCCTGTAGTTTGCTGGCTCCCCCTCTGAATTCACATTCCTATATCTATACACAATTTCACTCACTGAGTTACAATTTGGTTTATCCCTATTTACTTCATAATTCTAGAAATTAATGATTTGTTAGTATAGACATATCAAAACTGATGTCTTAGATTCTGCTATGGCTGGTCCTTGGAGCTTATTTGGAGGATTGGACTGTCCTTGTATCACTCTCACTTCTTACAGAAGAGATTGATAATGGAGCTAACCATGTATGAAAAACTATGTAGGAACTATTCCCTAGGATGAAAAAAAAAAACCCAGGCTTTTCATTGTGATGTAATTTTTAGAGAAAATCATCCAATTTACAATTAGATGTTACTTAGTTGATAAAAATCTCCTTACAGGCATTTTGCCATATTCTGTTGTCAATTTTTCCTCACAAATTACTTTCCCAGGATTGCAAAACTCTGTGGTTTACTGTAAACATATTACTGCTAATAACTGAATACAGAGGTCTTTTTTTTTTTGTCTTTTTTTTTTTTTTTTTTTTTT
>VYXB01006410.1:699337-723405 GCA_013397135.1 Pachyramphus minor | reverse complement strand
TTTTTTTAGCAGAAACAGTACAGGTGTTGATCAATTTTGTGGCATGAAGGACGGTGATGTCATGACCTGGCAGGAACAAACACTGACCACAGGAGTTGGAAGAGGAGCAGATCCAGACAAGGAAACAATCCACCAGTAACACAGTGTTAAGAAAAAAAACACAGAGGTAAAGGTGCAATTAAAGAAATCAGCGAGATGTGATGAGGAGGCAAATCTGGATTTTGAAATCCTGCTTGGATGGGGATCCAACTTGAAAATTGAAATCTCATACACTTCAAATGTCTGTTTTCTTTTTCTGTCTTTCTTATATGGAACTGTTGATTTTCCTCTTTGGTTCAGCAGTTCTTTTGTTGATTATAAGATAATTTGTCTCAGACTAGATAGCGGGGGGCAGACTTTAGCTGGTGTAAATGGCTCTCGCTTCATTCTCATTGAGAAGCTACTCCAGCACTCTTTGTTCTCTGTATATGAAGCAGAACTGCTGAAACATGTCAACTGCTCAGCACTTATTACAGTGTTCTTGGTTAGACTCTCTTCCTCTTCTTACATAAAACAAAAAAAAATTGTACCGTTTTCTTGCAGTTTTGTCAAAGAGGTAACTACATTTCATTGATGATGCATGTGCAACTTGTAGTCTTTGGGAAAAATAATACAGAAGCAAACTGACACTTATACTGTAAATGCTTGGAATTAATTTGGGGAAAGAATAATCTCTCAAAGCAGAAATGCTGTGTGGATGTCAAATTGTCAACTCCTCACAGTTTCTTTCTATACTCACTTGGCTTCAGTGCTGATATTTTTTTTCCTTTGCCCTTCCCCTAGATGCATTAATGCCACCACACATAACTACAAGTTCACTGTTGCTGGATGCAGCAAAAATGTATCTGCATCCCTGCAGGTGGATGTTGAAATATTATGTTGGGCTGGTGAAGAGTAATTTTGCTAAACAGTAAATACCTAGTTTTACTTTAGCTTTTGTTCTCTTTCTCTGCTGTGAAAAACTGGCTGTCTCTCAGACCCGGAAAACTGTGCTGGATTCTCTATCATCAAATTGCATTGTTGAAGCTCCACTGTCTTCAAAGTGGATATTCCTGATTTACTGGCCTTCAGTGAGAGTAGACTTGAGGCCACAGTCCTGAGTGTATTTCCTGTTTAATATCTCTGGTATAGTATCACAAAGGCAGTTTTCTAATGCCTGTGTCTTCTAAATAATTAATCTAGAGGTCTGTATGCCCTGGCTCTAGTAATGCCACTCTGCTGGTGTTGACCATTATTTGTGATTTGTTGTTAACTTTGTTTTTCATTCAAATAAAAAAGCATATTTTGTGTGCACCCAAGTCAGATGTTCCTGGGAGAATAGGGCCTTTGGTAACACTGAGGGAAAAATTTAATTTTACCCCCACCTCCATATCATTTACATAACTCAGATTGATGAGATAGGAAGGAAAGTGTTTGCAATGCAAGAAGATAGGAATTTGGGGATTTAAATAGGAAGCGAATCGAAATGAGCTGTCTGAGGTAATTATGGAACACATACTTCATATGTTTTCATTAGATATTGCTATTATACTACAGAAGGCAAAGGAGTTTGATTAAACTACATCTCAGTATATAAATTTATGCATAAATTACCCAGAAATCAGTCAGTTCATTATCTTTCAGGAACTCAGCAGGGAACTGAGCAAAAGTTTAGGTCCACTGGGATAAATAATTTGAACAAGAATAAAACCTATATTAGGTAGAAAGAAAAAAACACAGACAAGGTCCATGAGATGAAGCATGACAAGGGGTTAAATTAACTCCTGTGCAGAGCCCCAGGTAGGGAGAACAGCAGGGAGGGCAGGAAGGGCTGAGCTCCTTGTCCACCACTGGGAAGCCCAGAGCACAGGTAGTATGTGCCCACAGTTCCCATGGGACCACACTAATACCTGGAGAAGGAACATTTCACATAAACGCCTAGAGACGAGACACTTCTTTCCTGCAGGCACCTGCAGTGCAGGCAACTGTTTTATCCTTTCTGTTTGGAAATGGTACTTCAGGCTGGTTTCACCACTGGCTTGCTCATGCAAGAGGGCTCATCAAATAGTAGGAGGCTAAATTACTTCCTGATCTAACCTCCAGCCTCTGGCAGAGTGAGGGATTAGCCCTTACTTTTGACAATATACTAATTTTTATAAACATTGCCTACAGGATCTCAGGAAGGATCATAGCTGAAATCCACCATCAGGCTGCCCTCAGCCTTGAGACAGCGTTTGACTGCTGCATGTTTCTGGGAAGGAACCACTGGACGAAAGGCGAGGCTACCAGGAAATCTGTGACAAGCAGTCAGAGCATGATCTCCAGAAGCCCTTCAAGCAATAAAATTTGTGATAAATACTACTTAGTGTATTTTCAATTGATTGTTATTCTTCAGGTCGGACTCTACTGTTCAAGAAAATGAGTATTCACAAAAATGTAATATCAGAGAGAGAAGCCGAAACACTCTGCATTAACCCTTCATGTAATTGTAGTGGATCTACTCCAGGTCTGTACATCAGCATTTGCTTGATAGAAACTGTGGCTCTCACAAGTGCATATATGCTCTTTTTTGCATTTGTTGAAGTAGGCTGGATTAAATTTCTTCCACTTCTGCTTACATAAAGTGATGCTGTATCATTTTTGTTGCCAATGAGGACACAGGATTAGTACCTATGTTCAGGTCTTATGGCATGATCTCATTGAAATGCCTTTCAAGAATTTCTCTTCATGTCTATTTGTATTTTTCTACATTTTTTAAAAAGCTGCAACTAACACTCTCAAAGGGCTTGCATTTAACTTATAGCTCTCTTTTAACCTTCCCCCCACCTCCCCCTATTCCTGCTGAGGGTGCTTGTTCCCTTTTAGTCCTTCATCTCTTTAAATTTCTTTACAATCAATTACAAGACACTGATCTGTCTCTCTTGCTCACTGTCTGTAGTATATCAGCACCAGTTTCAACTGTAATCCACTCTACCTTGTTATTGACTGCCTCTCTCCAAGCCTGGTATCATCATCATATACCACTGCCTGACTAAAGAACCTTTTAGTAAATAAACACAACAAACCTTGGCCCTAATAATAAAGCTTCTTACTCTCCGATAATCCTCTTTCCCATTAAATCACTCTGAAGTTCAATATTCTTCCTATATTCCCAGCCAGTATAATCTATTACATTAAGCATTTTTTGGGGACTGTGTTACAAACACTGTTCCTTTTCCACCATGATCTCCTGACAGCAAATGACATGTGGTAAGCTTGTTAAGTCTCAGAATTTTGGCTGATATTTCATAGATTCATGTATTTTCACACCAGAAGGAATATCTTGCTTGACACTCACTACAGAGTTTTATCCAACCATTCTTAGGAGTAGACTAGTTCTTCTTGTGCTGCAATGTCTTTTAGGAAGACTTCCAGTCTTGAATTCAAGTGGTAAGAGTTGTCCAGAGCCACCGGTCATTTATTTTTGGTGGCTAATTAATGTTGCTGTGAAAAATAGACACTTTCAAGTTTGCTGTTTGAATCTAGTTTGAATTTGATTGATGTTAGCCTCCAGCCACTGCATCCTGTCTCTGTGCACAAGATTAAAAAATGTTATGCCCCCAGAAATTTTTTCCTTGCAGACTATGGAAAGTCCATTTCAGCTTCCAAATAGCTGCTCACTCACTTCCTCACTCCAATGAATGTCCTCCACTTTTCACAGCATTCTTATGCTGGCAATGTAAGCCCTATCCAATCTTCTACTGTCCCACATAAGTGCAGGTGAAGTAAGTAGAAACTGCATATTCCAATAATAATCTTGCCCCTACTAACTAAGTAGGTAAATTAATATCCATAACCCTACTTTATATTTCCCTATTCACCCATGAATGGTTCTTTCTAGGTCTTTTGGCCATGACATCCTGATGGGATGTTTGCAGTCTACTGCCTTTACTGAGTCTGTGATGCTTGCTGCAACTGAAACAAGAACTGTCACTATAGCTTTCTCTTGCAAGTTTTCCCCAATATTTTCTCCGACAGCACTTTCATCTAACGTTATCTTCACCTGATTACTTTTCCTAGTGTTGTTTTGAATAAAAGGAATGGTTTCTTTCTGTCAGATCAAATCCCTTCTTAAAAGTAAAGGCATTGGATATGATATCTTCTATTTTATTTTTTTTTCCTTCGCATTTTAAAGAGCTTTTAATGCAGTACATTTGTTAATATATCTCCATTTATTTTGCTGCTTTTTTTCTGCATAGGGCATGGATCTTTGATATGGACAATTAATTTAAGCCTTCTGATGTTCTTCTTTCATTGACTTCATCTTGGATGTAGCTGTGATTCATCGTGGTATGTTTTCTTCTCACGGAAAAGAAGCATCTGATTATTTCTCCATGACAGACTGTGAACATAGGAATAAATAAACTATTTTATTTTTTATTGTGTCAACCCTTTCAACAACGTATTACCTCTTCTATCTCTCATTCCACCTCTTGTGCCATCTCTTATTCCTGTATGTATAAGGAACGCGTGTTCCCACTTGTCTTACATCTCATTCACATCTCTTTCCATTCTTTACCTTCCCTTTACTTATAATTTTTCTAGAGTATCACAAACATTTCTATAATCTTCCTACTCCTCCTCTGTGTTGATATTTTATACCTGGTGCTAGCCTTTATCTCATTCTTGATTACTTTCTGTACTTATGTTCATTGCACAGTGCATGAATTGTTACAAGCTTTGGGGTTGCCTGCTCCAATGGTGCTTAATGCTGCAGATATATTGATGCACCTGGCTATAAGGAATCTCTGACTATTTGCCCTTTTTCTTCCCAAGTCCATTTATCTGCCATTAATAATTTCCAAAATCTCAGCAGACTGACTCCTCTGTCCAAGCTAACTACAGCGAAGTTATGACTTGCCATCTTCTTGTTTTGTTCCTGGGCTAAAAGGGTTCTTTTGGTCAAATCTGGGAACAAACTTGGCCTGAAACTATGAGTGGAAAAAGGGTAGAATATTGCTGTCTGACAACCTGCACACCAGGACCAGTTGAAACTGGGAGGGGAAGTACAAGATCTCTCTGTTGTCCCCTCTTACCCTCAAGAGCCTCCCTCATGAGTGGGATGGCAGTTCTGGTGCTGGAGATCCCTGAGGAGGAGAAGTACATGCCAAAGACACCTTGGAGACAGTCACTGTTAAACACACCACCATCACCAGGGTGTCTAAGTTCTTCATTCTCCTTTACTCCTTCCTTCTAAAAGTTCATATGTTCCCTAAGCATACAAAATGTTTGTCAGGAACTGAGACTAGAAATCTGCTGGAAATAATGAAAAAAACTTCCATTCTGTTGGATGAGGCCAAAATGTCTTTCCAAGTAGCAAAGTTCATCAAGCTCTTCAATAGCAACACAGCCCTGCCTGTGGAATGCAAGGCAGCACTAGTATAGAAAGAACACGTATATCATGCAGTGGTGCCTGTTTTAGGACCTTCAAACCTCTGCCTATCCCAGGTCTAAGGAGAATGTTCATCATCATGCACTGCTGATCGCAACCTAACAATGTGTGCAGGACTGCTTCTCCTAGGGATAATAGCATTAAGTTCACATCTCCAAGGACCGATTTCTGGTCAGCCAGAAATTTCTCTATGACTTACTTTTGCCAGCACTGGTGTCTGGGAAACAATGAACTACAACAGAACCAGAAGCACAAGCACATGTGACTGAATTTCCGTGATTTAGTTCTGCTCCTACTTAGCATCTGAATGGGTCTGAGAGAAATTAATTTTAACATTTTTTTCAGTGTAAAAACACAATAGTAATGTTTTGCTTAACCTTTTATGATATTGGGTCTCAACTAGACAATTTTCTGGATGTTTGCCTAGTCCCAGCTATCTGTCCTTCTTACACTAGTCTCTGCCCAAGCACACAGTTGCTGCTGCACTATGCATTGTACAAACCCCCTTTTCCCCAGTAGCTCTTTGTGGGATTTAGATACAATGGGAAAACAATGGGAGGTTTCTTCTACATATGAGATTTTTTTTTCCCTTGTGCTGTTTGTTAATAACAATTTGCAGGTCTCTTTATTATTTCTGATTATAATCTGACCTGCACAGTTCAGATTTTGTGGATTAATTAATTTTTCTGTATCACTTTTCCCTTAAACTTTGTAGGTGTATATATTCATGAAAATAACAGAGGAGAAAAAAATCCCAGAAATTACCACAAGAAAACCCCTGCTAAAAGGAATAAGTTTGCTGACAGATGGTAGAATCAGTTGAAAATCGAGTACCATATTTACTAAGTCTAACCCATTTAGTAAGCCAGAAAAGTGTTATCTAATTCTATCCCCTGTGTGTTTGTGTTTTGGAATAAACAGATGCCTAATGAGGAATGTGTCTACTATGGTTTTTGAAGAACCTGGATGGATCCTGTTGTGATTCAATACTAGATTTTGACAAAGCTGATAATGCTTGCAGCAGAACCTATTGTTTTGGCTTTCTAAACCACAAATATTCCAGCACTAGTTGACTGAAAAAAAGTAGTTTCAAAGAAGGTGACAGAACAGGGCACAAATCAGAAAAAAAAAAAAAAAAAGAAGTGTTGAATGACTTAACCTGCATTTTACATTTCCTGTTCTATTCATATAACACCCAAAAATGCAGCGAATAAAAGGGCAAACATGCTTGAATCACTTGCAGGCTTGACAGCTACCACAATCAATTCCTGTGTGTTTTTCACTTGGCTTTATAAAATAATAGAGATTGGCGTAGAAAGACATATGCTTGTGTACTTTGTGACAGATCTGGGTGAGAAGCAAAAATTGAATAAACAGAGGAGGGTAATCCGAGCAACAAAGGCTTTAGGGAAGATGAGCCTCTCACAGGCCATGCTTGGCCAACAAGGCTATTGCACATGCAATGCCTGTAAAGTGAGGTTCCTAAAAGGCACTGTCCTAGCACTGCCTGGATGGTTTCTAAATTCTCACCCTTAAAAAGCCATGAGGAAGTTTACCAAAGGGAATCAGCTAGCTGTGAAGTCCACAACAAAAGTTACAGAACAAGATTTCTCCCAAGCTACAGAAGGCTTTTAAAAATATGCTTCCTCTAACTTTTCTCTGTGTGTGTGAAATGGATAAAGAACAGGAGCTGGTCTTCTGCAAAAATAAATAAAATGACGTCTTCACATAGAGCAGGATATTTCAAAGGACTATTTAATAGAAGTGAGATCTGTTATTTTCCCTAGTGTTTAAAAATAGAGTGATCAGTGATAGATTTCAATAAATTGATATTCACCCAATCCTACTTGTTGACATTGCTCAAGAGTTACTGAAGACATTTTTATGAATTTATATTCTATCTTCAATTACATGAAACTGGTTAGCAGTGAGAGATTTTAGTTCTGGAATTATAAAATATGTTTCTAGAAATACTAATAGGCGTCAATCATCGAAGCAGTGATCTGAATACTAGGATGCAAAATCCTATGTCCAGCATATGCTGTGTATCTGTTCTGTGAGCAAAAGTGAGCAGTTTTTGTTCTCCTTCTATATTGCTCTGTCCACCCGTGGAGGTGCACATAGAAATATGAATCTAAACTCATATATGAATTATTCTAATGTGGCCAATATTCTAATTTTGTTGGAGGAATATCTAACATGCAGGTCAAGTCAGCATATTGTCATCTTATTATTGGAGGAAATATCAACTGGTCCATCAAAGGAAAGCAGACACTGATGGTGATAATCCAGTGTTTCAACATGTGGATTCTTAAATATTATATATGATTCTTTAATATTAATAGCAAGAATTGGATTTCACCTTTTATATGGTGTTATCTGAAGATAGCATTCTGTTCACATTTTAGTGAAAGCAAGTCTTGGAGGGGGACCTGAGGGAAAAGAAAAAGTGCCAGCACTATGGTTTTCTTCCAAAGGCTTTCTGTCTCTCAAAGCCAGAACAGACAAGATGCTTATGGGGGAGATTTTACTATGTCATGGTTTGAAAAATGTAATATAGGTATATATTTGCGTTGTTTCTAGTTTTACGTGAATGAAAGAGGGAAATGAGAAAAAATTGTGGGTCCTGATTTTCAAGTTTCCGGTTTTACTTTGCCCTTTCTTGGCTCTACTTTGTCACATTTCCAAGGCATTAAAACAGAGACTCAGGGGCCTCGCTAGACATAATGGTATAAAGTTTCCAGTGCAGTAAGCTGTAACACTCTGTATGCTCTGGAAAGTTTGCATTCAGCCTTTTAATAAGTGAAGACGCAACATAATGCTCCTGATAATTTTCAGCACGGACAGATGGTATATGAACAGCCTGGTGGGAGGAGAACCAGCCCAGCTTAGGGTAACAATGTTCGACTAGCTATCAGGGAGGAAACAGACTTCCTCTGCCATTGCCCAGTGCCAAGGAGCTTGTTTTATCTCCTGCTCACCACACTGATCATGCTTTGCTTTCTTCTGTTTTATAGGCATTGGCTTTATGCAGAAAGTACAGTTCTTTTCTACTGCCAAAACGAAACAGTATTTTAGGTTATAACTAGGCTAGAAGTCATTTACAATTAATTCTGCTCCAAAAGTCCTGTAACTGGAAATGCAGATTACACCAATTTGCTGTGAGCTGTTGTAAGATGAAGAAGCCATTCAGTGCTACTATTCCACAGTGAATTTTCTGACTCGTGTGCTAAAGCTGGAAGTGGCTGGGCCAGCAACTCTAACAATGAAGCAGGCCACGTTAGCAGGAATAAGGATGGGTTCATCACCACTTCAGGAAGCTTCTCTGAGAGGTCATATCCAAATTACTTTTTCCAGATACTCTGTATGTAATTCTGTCAGTGCTGTTCCCTTTGCAAGAGAATTCAGTAGCAGTGGCAGCAGGAAGAGTCACACTGGAGATAGACTGCATGCCATGATGTCTGAGCACTGTTCTCCATTCTCTACACGAATGTGCTAATTGCACAGGGCAAAGCATTTCTTCAGCCTTGGTTTGCTGAACACAGTCAGAAAAATCTTGCCATGTTCTACCTTTGGACAGGTGCTTCAGCTTAGCCTCACAACGAGATGGGTAATAGTCAAGGAGATTGTTAGTGATGGGAGGATGAAGATGTGCATTTACTCCTAATTCTGCGTCTTGGCATTTAGCAGAGACAAGTGTGTTCCATGAACAGCAAATTAATTTTAAAAAGGAAATTAAGGAAATTAAGGCTTTTTTTCTAGCCTGTGTCTCTCCTGTGAGCAGGTGACAAAAAAGAAATTGAGAAAGAAAAAATATAACATTTCTCTCAGTGCAACTGACTTTAAAATATTTGACCAGTTTTTTCATTTTAATTTTATTTTCTTACCTGTGCTCTTTTTTGTGTTTGTAGGATTTTATTTTTTTTATTGCGCTTGAATTCAGTACTACCAAAAATAGCACTAAACATTTACTGTAAATCTCTCTCTGCTTTTTTCATCTCAGAGTGGACAGGAGTTTTTCATTTCATACATTATTGACCACAGGATAGAATGGTGATTCCACATAGTGAGCAGAAGCTTTAAAAAGTTAATGAAGAGGGACTGCAAAGGGTTGTTGTTCTTGTTGTTGTTGTTACTTTTTAATGTTCTGTAGCATTTAGGAGTGGGCAGCTGGGCATGCTGGGTACTGACTGCCACTGCTCTCATTTTTGTTGCACTGTGCTGCTGACAAAAGATGTTATCCCCTATGGGCTCTGCCCTTCTGCAGTGATACCTGCTGCAGGCAGGGTGCCGCATCCCACACCACACCTCACTGCACCTCACCAGCAAACAGGGAACACCCACACTTGCACCCACAGAGCATGAGGAACTGACACATAACCTCTGAAGATAAATACTAATCTCAGCAAGAAAACAAGAAAATGTAATATATTTTTGATTTCTTAAGGAGTGAAGCATGTACCTTCCCTAAAGACATCTAGTGAATAAGCTTAGTATGTCCTCTGGCTAACATCTGTAGCAAGCTTACCTCAAAGATACAAATACCGTAAGGGTTATTACAGTGGTACCTTTGGATATATTATTTTACACAGAGCTACCATCTGTTTCATACTGTAGCATGTATCTGAGCACTCCAACAGCAGTTGCAAACACCTCTGTCAGGACATGGAAGCATATGGGGCCAGTTGGTATGGTGCTGGGCAATATCATGGGGCTGAGAATATACTGACATATTCTGGGCTGGATCCTCTCTTACACTGGTGTGTATTTTTATATAGCTCCATAGACTTTAGCTGCACAAGTCCGTATTTATACAAACATGAGGTCGGGACCTCATCCAAAGATTATTTAAGTCTTAAACATTTTAATCTACAATGAAAATAATGGAGAAATCTGTTTTCATAAGAGTGTCTAGTCGTTGTGAAACATTTGGCTCTTTAACTGTCTACATGAGAAATACTGAAAGCACAGCCTTTTGTACGGCAGTTTGATGCCTGGAATTTTAGCTGCAGTTTTTTTCTGTTAAGAAATCCAGACTTCAAAAGGACTTGCACTTCTCCCATGTAACAAAAAATTCAAACACTTCTTAGTTTTACACCTTTAGGTGGTAGAAATTGTCATGGCTTTGTTGATTTGAAATGGACCTGAAGATTTTTCTCACTAATGAAAGAACAAGGCCTGATTGGCCTAAATTGCAAGAAGCAAGATGCCAATTAAATATGAGTACATACTTAACAGGGAGCCCCTGGTGGTCTAGTGGTTAAGGACACGGCACTGTAACTGCCGAGGCCCGGGTTCGATTCTCGGTCGGGGAAACTCCCCGGGTAGGTGGAGCCCGTTAGCCCTGTAAGGCATCCACCTACGTCCTGAGGACCTCGCTGCCACTGTCCAAGCTCGCTTGGCCCCGGCAGATGAACCTTAGGATTAAAGGGTGGGCTCAGTTCTGCGCACACTGTGTCCCACCTAAAATAAATCCAATGCGCAGGCTGGAAGGCGTACAAAGACCTTCCACAGTTCTTCGTTCGCGAAGTCTGGCCATTATTACATACTTAACAACCCTAACAGTAAGATTGTGAAATATTGCGATGGGCTACCTAGAGAAAACGTAGTATCTCTGTCACCAGAAATCCTCAAGACTAGGTCAGTCACCAGAAATCCTCAAGACTAGGTCAGGCAAATGTCTCTTACGACACAAGCAGTGCTGATGGGTGGTAACATGGGGGAGGGACGGAGGTACCCTTTCACCAACCCCATTGTGCAAACCCTCTTGGGAATCCTGCTGGGAGCATTGCTGTGGCTGGGAAAAGGAATCAAGTCTCCCACTCTGTAAAGGGATGTTGACTGTTCACTTATTATCTGAAAGGAAGGTGCATTGAGTTTGTGCTGCAAGGTTTTGGTAGCAAGGGGGCTACAGGTGTGGCTTCTATGAGAAGCTGCTGAAAGCTTTTCCTGTATTTAACAGAGCCAATACCAGTTGGCTCCAAGATGGACCTGCCACTGAACTGAGCCCATCAGTGCCAACAGTAACACCTCTGAGATAAACAAGGAGGAAAAAAAACCCTGCAGAACACCAGCAGCATCCAGAAGAGAGAAGTGAGCAACATCTCTGCAGACAATGAGACCAGTGCAGAAGGAGGCAGAGGAGGTGGTCCAGTTCTCCTGCAGCCTGTGGAGGAGACCATGGTGAGGCAGGTTGTTGTCCTGTAGCCCGTGGAGGTCCATGGTGGAGCAGAAATTCATCTGTAGTCCCTGGATGACCCCAAGCCTGAGCAAATGGATGCCTGAGGGAAACTCTAACCCCATGAGAACCCCAGACTGGAGCAGGCTCCTGGCAGGACCTGTTCAGCTCAGGAGGCACAACAATAAAGCAGCTTTGGTGGCCACCTGGTGTCTAGCTAGGGTCAACCCAGCCCAGAAAGGTTGAACATAACAGATTTTTTTTTCTCTCTTGCCTTTTCTAGACCTTTTAGCTGGAAATGTCTGGAAGCTGATGATGCCCAGAAGTGTGCATCAAAGGAAAACACTGTTGAAGAAAGGAGGTTCATGTGCCATACAATATGGGTGGAATNGTGATACCTGCTGCAGGCAGGGTGCCGCATCCCACACCACACCTCACTGCACCTCACCAGCAAACAGGGAACACCCACACTTGCACCCACAGAGCATGAGGAACTGACACATAACCTCTGAAGATAAATACTAATCTCAGCAAGAAAACAAGAAAATGTAATATATTTTTGATTTCTTAAGGAGTGAAGCATGTACCTTCCCTAAAGACATCTAGTGAATAAGCTTAGTATGTCCTCTGGCTAACATCTGTAGCAAGCTTACCTCAAAGATACAAATACCGTAAGGGTTATTACAGTGGTACCTTTGGATATATTATTTTACACAGAGCTACCATCTGTTTCATACTGTAGCATGTATCTGAGCACTCCAACAGCAGTTGCAAACACCTCTGTCAGGACATGGAAGCATATGGGGCCAGTTGGTATGGTGCTGGGCAATATCATGGGGCTGAGAATATACTGACATATTCTGGGCTGGATCCTCTCTTACACTGGTGTGTATTTTTATATAGCTCCATAGACTTTAGCTGCACAAGTCCGTATTTATACAAACATGAGGTCGGGACCTCATCCAAAGATTATTTAAGTCTTAAACATTTTAATCTACAATGAAAATAATGGAGAAACCTGTTTTCATAAGAGTGTCTAGTCGTTGTGAAACATTTGGCTCTTTAACTGTCTACATGAGAAATACTGAAAGCACAGCCTTTTGTACGGCAGTTTGATGCCTGGAATTTTAGCTGCAGTTTTTTTCTGTTAAGAAATCCAGACTTCAAAAGGACTTGCACTTCTCCCATGTAACAAAAAATTCAAACACTTCTTAGTTTTACACCTTTAGGTGGTAGAAATTGTCATGGCTTTGTTGATTTGAAATGGACCTGAAGATTTTTCTCACTAATGAAAGAACAAGGCCTGATTGGCCTAAATTGCAAGAAGCAAGATGCCAATTAAATATGAGTACATACTTAACAACCCTAACAGTAAGATTGTGAAATATTGCGATGGGCTACCTAGAGAAAACGTGGTATCTCTGTCACCAGAAATCCTCAAGACTAGGTCAGGCAAATGTCTCTTACGACACAAGCAGTGCTGATGGGTGGTAACATGGGGGAGTGACAGAGGTACCCTTTCACCAACCCCATTGTGCAAACCCTCTTGGGAATCCTGCTGGGAGCATTGCTGTGGCTGGGAAAAGGAATCAAGTCTCCCACTCTGTAAAGGGATGTTGACTGTTCACTTATTATCTGAAAGGAAGGTGCATTGAGTTTGTGCTGCAAGGTTTTGGTAGCAAGGGGGCTACAGGTGTGGCTTCTATGAGAAGCTGCTGAAAGCTTTTCCTGTATTTAACAGAGCCAATACCAGTTGGCTCCAAGATGGACCTGCCACTGAACTGAGCCCATCAGTGCCAACAGTAACACCTCTGAGATAAACAAGGAGGAAAAAAAACCCTGCAGAACACCAGCAGCATTCAGAAGAGAGAAGTGAGCAACATCTCTGCAGACAATGAGACCAGTGCAGAAGGAGGCAGAGGAGGTGGTCCAGTTCTCCTGCAGCCTGTGGAGGAGACCATGGTGAGGCAGGTTGTTGTCCTGTAGCCCATGGAGGTCCATGGTGGAGCAGAAATTCATCTGTAGTCCCTGGATGACCCCAAGCCTGAGCAAATGGATGCCTGAGGGAAACTCTAACCCCATGAGAACCCCAGACTGGAGCAGGCTCCTGGCAGGACCTGTTCAGCTCAGGAGGCACAACAATAAAGCAGCTTTGGTGGCCACCTGGTGTCTAGCTAGGGTCAACCCAGCCCAGAAANGGAGGTCCATGGTGGAGCAGAAATTCATCTGTAGTCCCTGGATGACCCCAAGCCTGAGCAAATGGATGCCTGAGGGAAACTCTAACCCCATGAGAACCCCAGACTGGAGCAGGCTCCTGGCAGGACCTGTTCAGCTCAGGAGGCACAACAATAAAGCAGCTTTGGTGGCCACCTGGTGTCTAGCTAGGGTCAACCCAGCCCAGAAAGGTTGAACATAACAGATTTTTTTTTCTCTCTTGCCTTTTCTAGACCTTTTAGCTGGAAATGTCTGGAAGCTGATGATGCCCAGAAGTGTGCATCAAAGGAAAACACTGTTGAAGAAAGGAGGTTCATGTGCCATACAATATGGGTGGAATAATATCGTACACCTCCCGTTGCGTGCCCTGTGTCTTGCCACCTTGGAGGGAAAATTCTGCAAGCAATAACTACCTTTTACTGAAACACGTGGAGCATCTTACACAAGGATGTTCATTGCCATTAAAAGCTTCTCAGATAACTACTAAAAAGAATGTTTATTTTCCTTCCACGTGCATATACCTAGATTTCTTATGCTCAACAAAGAGTTACATCAGAACTGTCATTATCCTTACTAGTCTTCATTTAAAAGCCTCTGCCAGCCACTAACATGGAGTTTGGGACATGAAGAGCAGCGGTCTGTTTCTGAACGCAGTATCAATGCAAAGAGTTAGCAGCTAAAACTTAGGGTTTGTGCTACTTAGTAGGTTCAGACCTTCAAAACTACAGACACAAATGCACGCACACAAACATACAAGTACACACATACACAGATATATATGTATGACTCTTACATGTATCTCAGGAGTCCAATATGATTTCGTAAGTTCACAGAGAATTTCTAAGGTTGTATCTGTTGGTCATATTCATTATCAGTGATATAAATGTAGACACTGATTATTTTTTGAAATGTTTCTGTCTCACATGTCATTTTAAAGTAACTAGTTTTATGTGTCTTCTTGATTGGATCTTACAAATTATGGCTGCTTAGAAGAGTTTCCTCCACAACCTTTCCAACTGAGTCCCCAAATTGTGGGAGGGTATCAAAGGAATGATGTTCACTGCTGTTTGACTTTGAATCACTGGCAAATGTTTTATGTAACTCATTTTCTTCCACACAATTAGATTCTAAGGACACAGGGACTAGGCTTTTTTTTTTTTAATTCAAAGGTCTCAGTAAGTAAAGCATAATGTATTCTGCCCAAACTGTGAGAACAGAGCAATACAGAATAATTTACTTCACTAATGCCAAATTAAAATTCATAACACAATACTTTAATTACCATCTGAATCCAATTCTCAAAGAAGTTTGCCCTAATTGCATTGTTGATATGCATGGATGCAAATAAGATGTTGACTGTTTCCCTTGTAGCAAATGACTCTGTTTCTAATATGCAGACATCTAACAACATGGGGCCAAATTCATCCCTGGTAAAAAGCCATTAGAGTCAGCAGAGTTATAACAGGGATGAATCAACCACTCTTCTCAGTAGAGCTGGTGTAGTTATCAGCCACTAAAAATTGCCCCTCCAGTGCCTACGGACAGAGTTGCTATTCCCATTATCCCTGAGCAAGATAGTGAAAAGCTCCCAGAACCCCCCCAGCAGTCTGGGAAGACAAAAGTGTGAAATGGGCACGTGTGGAACAATGTTTGCCAGAAGGTAGTGGGGACATATAAGCCCATAATTTCTTCTTTGCTTCTGTGACAACACTGAATATGGAACCTTAGATATTCTTAGACCACAAGCAGAGGTGTTTCAGAGGAAAGAGAGAGAGAATATTGTATTAGAGATGCAGGAAATTAAATAAAATTCATCAAATAAGGGAGACAATAGCATGGGCATCCTTGAGGCATTTTTGTAACTGCTACATACTTGTCTCAGATGAGCTACTTAAGTGGACGGACTTTGAAACATTCTCCTAATTCCAGAAACAAAATAGATTAAAAAGTCCTTTTCAGATAAATATCTGGGAAAAAAAAGTTGTCATTTCTTTGTTGTTGTTGAAAAGTCCCCACTAAACCTCTTAGCTTTCTGAAGACTGTAGTTGTGTTGACCTTAGTTTCTATCTCATTTGAATGCATTTCTACTATATACACACAAAATCAATTATTTTTTCAAGCGAAATCCACCCATTTTCCTCATAGCCAGATAATAAGCAACAAATAGCAATATAGGTGCCTGATGTAGCCCCAGGAATGGCTACAGAAGGCAGCAGTGCTGCCTCACAGTTAGGGAAGTAGGTGGGAGAATATCAAGGGATCAGTTTGCTGAGCGTGTTTTTATTTCATTTTTGTCAGCTACATAGGATGAGCTGAAGCCCTCCCACTCACTTTCATTAGAGGGCCTAGTGTAAGAGAAATGGGTGTGTTCAGTTACCTGACTAAGCCATATTTTCTTAAAGGAGATCTGCAAAAGGTGGCCAAATGGGCTTTTTGCCCTTCTTTCTTTTTTTACAATGTTCAAAGAACAAAAAGATCTGAAAGGTTTGCTTTTTTTAAACTACATTAGAAAATCAGTCTCACTCTGCTGTTTCTGGAAAAGTCTGGGTACATTTAGAGAATAAATTTTTGGAGATACTAGAAATACCAATATAAATAAAACTCTACCAAATGGGGAATTGCTATCATTCAGATAGATGTCTGGGTCTAGTTAATATCTGTGTATCTCAAGGGCCTAAATGGGGTCATTGAAACTCTCCAAAGTGCACCACAGATCCTCTCCAGTTGTGGTACCTGCATGGCCTGAAGGAAGGCAACTACTTCTTGCTGTGGCCAAAGCCCAGCTGCCAGCACAGACCTCTTAGGAGACTGGCTTTATCTCGGCTGCGCAGCCAGGGTGGGAGCCAGGTGAGGCTGCAGTCACAGGTGTGATCGTGGGTCCCCTGGGAATCCTGGCCTGCTGGTGCTGGCCCTCAATGGAAAGATGTGAGATCACGCAGAAAGGCACTGGTCACAGGAGGAGAGCTCAGTTGAGTAACAGAAAGATAGAAAAAGCCAGGGATTAGCTGGTGAATGTGTGGGCAGCATAGAGCTGGAGATCTACAAATTTAATAAAGAGACCAATATACAGGGGAAAATTCTGTTTAGCAAGGCTAAGGACACTGGAGGAACCATTTTTTAAGTGCTTAGTGTCATGCTAGCATCCTTGTTGACAATGCAGAGCACTTGAATGTAAAGACTTGTGGAAGATTTAAATCTGTAGTATTACAGGATTGTGGTCACTAGGCCTCACCGCTGTGTATTTAAGGCCAGCAGATCTTTGCTCAAAATCACTGTTCAACCCTGCAGCTCTCACGCTTAGAGGCTGTGAGTTTAATTGACAATACACAGAAATTTTACAGAGATTTTGCTTAATACTGAGTAGAGTTGTAATTGAAAAATGAGCCCTCTGAGAGAGCAATTGCAAAGGTCTCAGAGGTCTTGAGAAGTCATATATAGAGAAGTTATCGTGTTACGAGTCATTTCGAGTCATCCTATGCTGTTCAGAGCATTCATAAATAATCAGGATGTAAGTACAAAATTAACACAAGCATATATATAAATTGTTTGTAATCCATAAGTATATTTATTTGAACTTCGGTGTTCATTTTATACTCATCAAATGACAACTAGCAACTTTTCCAGATAATTGAAAAGTAGACCTAAAATGAAACACTTATAAGGGCAAGAAAGTCAGATAGAGTGATACATGACGTTTGGCAAACTGTTCAAGGCAAAGAAACGGCATTTCAACACAGACTAACGTGGAAAGATGAGCAGGGAATAAGAATGGTGGCAGAATTTCACAGCACTGGATCTGGCAAGAGACGGATGCCTCCAAAAGTAGTAGTGGTCTTATCATTAAATAGTTCAAAGTGAGCTGCAAATCTCAAGCTCTTGCAAACAGTTAATGTAATCATTGTATCACAAAGTAGGAAGTAGATACAGAACTGGCTTTATGATGGACACATGTCTATGTTTTAAAAAAGATGTTCAAAGTTTCAAATGAAAGTTAAATACATTTGTATATATGTGTGTATAATTTACATATTTCCCAAGATACAGAGAAAATGCTTTGCATTTCCAAGCTTCAACAGATCTAAGTGCTCTAGATTCACCTTCAGGCTGAGAAAATATAGGTTGCTAGTGGACTTGTTGGGAAGGAATCTGGGATCTCTAAGTTGCAAGAAGAAAAAAGTAAGGGATAAAAAATTGTCACTGGAATAAACTGAAAATTGTGAGTTTTCTGTGTCTTGACATATTTTCAGTCATTACCACTGTTCAAGAAAGCATCTGGGCAAAGCAATTCCCTGCTGTAATTCCAGGTAAATTACTGAAGTCAGAACAGGAGTAACAAGACAGGGCAAGGGAAGAAAAGGGAGGTAAGACAGGGTGACAGTCCAGCTTTCAGCAGAGTCTATAGCAGAGATAAGTGCAACAGAGATTACTATTTCATTTGCGGTAAGGTGTGGGCCCACAGAGGAACGACAAAAAGAGGGAACAAATATGCTGTTACCACCATTAACATGGATAAATGTAGTGTGTGCAGTTACGACTCCAGAGCCTCCATTTTTATACCTCTGGTTTTGGCTCCACTGGCTCAGCTGAAAAAAAGATCAAGAGTTCTTAAAAAGAGGATAGGAGCGTGTTCCAGTCATCTATACAGAAATAGCTGGATTAAAATGGGAAGGCATGGTCCCTTAGCCCCTAAACCCACGTGGGGGAAAAGGAACTACTTTCTACTTTGATTCTCCCCAGCTTGAGAAGAGAGTTACATTTGAATAGATCCTGGTTGTGGAAAATCATGCTGCCGATGAGGGCAAGGAGTCTTATACACAGGCAATGAGGAGGCAAGAGAAGACTCATAGAGAGCTAGTACTAAAACCAATTGCAGACAGTAAGCATGAATTTTGTTCAGAGTGGGGTCTGCCTGGATGTGTTGGGCTGGGGGCACGACACGATCCAAAGAGGAGTACAGCCAGTATTCAGCAAACACTGTGTCATGTTTCCTTCATTTTAAGTTTAAATTAGTTTGTCTCACTCCTTTCGATGTGTGATTGTAACAGTCAAAGAAATCCCAGTGGTAAAGCTCAGCTTGTGCTCCTACGTGCTGTGTGCCTCTGAAACCACCTCAAAGCTGAGTTCAGAAGAGAGATCAAAGATGTCCCTGCATGAACTGAAGCAGGAATGCTTTATTATAACTCTTCTGAATTGGATTCTGTAAAGTTTACCACTCACCTTAAACAGGTGTTTCAGTGGTAAATATTTGGGTTAGAAGTAGCTTTGTCCCTAAAATCACTAGCAAAGTTTCTTCTTAGTTTTGTTCCTAGGATATCAAACTATATTTCATAGGGTGTTGTGGTATAACCCCTGCTGGCAACTAAGCACCACACAGCTTCTCTCTCACTCAGTCTCCCCAGTGGGATGGGGGACAGAATTAGAAGACTAAAAGTGCAAAAACTCGTGGGCTGAGATAAAGATAGTTTAATATATAATGGCCAGACTTCGCGAACGAAGATCTGTGGAAGGTCTTTGTACGCCTTCCAGCCTGCGCATTGGATTTATTTTAGGTGGGACACAGTGCGCGCAGAACTGAGCCCACCCTTTAATCCTAAGGTTCGTCTGCCGGGGCCAAGCGAGCTTGGACAGTGGCAGCGAGGTCCTCAGGACGTAGGTGGATCGCCTTACAGGGCTAACGGGCTCCACCTGCCCGGGGAGTTTCCCCGACCGGGAATCGAACCCGGGCCTCGGCAGTTACAGTGCCGTATCCTTAACCACTAGACCACCAGGGGCTCCCAAAGATAGTTTAATAGTTCAATTAAAAGCCCCATGCACAAGCAAAGCAAAAGAAAGAATTCAGTCGCCACTTCGCATGGGCAGGCAGGTGTTCAGCCATCTCCAGGAAAGCAGGGCTCCCATGCCTAATGGCTACTTGTGAAGACAAACTCCATCATTTCAAACATCCTCTCTTTCCTTCTTCTTCCGTCAGCTTTATATACTGAGTGCGACACCATATATTACACAATATCCTTTTCGTCAGTTGTGGTCAGCTGTCCCAGTCGTGTTTCCTCCCAACTCTTGGTCGAACCCCAACATCTTTGTTGCTGGGGTGATGTGAGCCGCTGAAAATGCCTTTACTCTGTGTAAGCTCTGCTCAACCATAGCTAAAACATCCCTGTGCCGCCAACACCCTTCTCAGCACAAATCTAAAACACAGCCCCATACTGGCTACTATGAAGCCAAATTAGCCAAAACCAGCACACAGGGAAAGTAAATGGTGTTATACAAACAAATTGTAGTTGGGAGAAAAATACCACCAAAGGTTTTGTTTCAGTATAGTGTGAAAACAAGTCACAAGCTTTCCCATTAACGTTTGTCACACTGGAACAGGAATAAGTTATTCTCTGAGACAGAGAATACAAATTGCTACATACACCAGCAGATTCCTTGACTTTATTTTAAACCATTTCTGGCTATTAAATTATCTAAAAGCCGCTTTACGAATCAAAGGCTATGGGATTCCAAGAGCAGGACACATTGACATTTATTTAAACTTGTACTGGGAATGTTACATGTAATTCTTCAAGACATACAATTTAATGTTTTTAAATTAATTTTCTGCTCATTTAAGTGGAAGACCACTCACTGAATTTCTAGCATAATACTGTCTCGTTTGTTAGCTCAGAAGCTTTAAACCAAAAAGTCTTCAAATTGAAAGAATTTAAAACTGTCAGATATTTACTCTCACCTATGGAATGAATTAATTTTTGTATTCTCTTCTTTATTCTGTGAAATTCAGACAGCCAATTTCACTTTGATTTGGAATTATTTTCACATCTTTATTTTAGCAAAGCTAGCAATACCAGTTTTCCTCACTGAGCTTTTCTTAAGCTGTTAAACCCTAAACACACAATAGCTAGAAGGTCATCCTTGCATTAACATCACTTACTTAATATTGTCTCTAACATCTCTTTTTAGACCTGGAACCCTCATACGTTTTTACTTGATTATGTATAGTTTTCTCTTGAATAAGAAACAATCACATGAGATGTTTTGACAGAATTGGGCACCTGGTTCCTTAGATTATAATTTAGCTCTTCAATCTGTCAGTGGAGGAGAAAGAGGTGTCTTCTGCCACTCCAAAGTCTGTGTCACACAGATAATAGCCCATTACAGCTACTAGTCAAATAATAGCTCAGTGAAAAGAGATCTGTGTTATGGAGCTAACCTCAGCTGACAGAACATGTAGGAGTTGCCATTTAAGTGGAGAGTGATGGGGTAAGGGGAAGGTTCTGTTTCTCCCTTTTAAAGGAAGTAAGAAATTTCAGCCAAAGAAACCTACCCAAATTCTCACTGCCAAAAAAGACAAATAAACTCACCTTTTGACTGGCTCTGTGGGTCTGTTATTGTAGTGGAACCTTGCAATTACAATATATATTATGCCATTTTCCCTAAGCTGTGGTTATGTTTTGGCTTGAGGTCCATACAGTTCCAGATTTAGTTGAAGACTATAATATAAGGTTGCTGTGGGTTTTTTGTGCATGCATGTGTGTTTTTGTTTTTCCTTAGGCAAGAGATTTCCTTTCTTGTAACGGCCACCATTGTGCTCTTATAAAAAAGTCTGCATGGAAGTGCTGTGATCTGGCTCCCTCTCCCTGCCCCAGCAATGAATCAGGGCATAGATATTTAGGATCACAAAGACAAGTGGGAGGTATGCTGCTACACAGTAGATGGCACAGAAACTGGTGTAGGGCATTAAAACCAAAGGGGAAAAGTGTTGTTTTAAACCTTCCTGAGGGGAGCTCTTTGACCCTGTTAATTGATACTAATAAAGTGCGTGAGAAAGCAGACATTGGTTGTTGTAAAACATGCCTCTGTAAAGAAAGCTGGGGAAAAAAAAAAGGTTAAGTTTCAAAGCACCTGTTTATATCTATATTTGCAATGGGTTTGGTGTGCAGTGAAACCAACTAGTGCACTATAGCATTTGTGATTTATTGCAGCATCGTGAGGCAAGCATAAGTTGACGAAAGACAAATGCTGCAGACTACATCAATCAAAGAGTTCTTAGGAAACAAAAGAATTTTTTTTTTTTCAGAGGCTCATTAAGTCATTTGGACATATTGGTGAGTGGATGCTGCAAATTTCATAGTGGACCTACAGCAGGAGCTGTTTTTGCAGATGTGTACTGATGCCACTCTGGTCAGAGCCAAGGCAGTGCAACAAGTGTATCAGAAGGCGTTATGAGTTCCCAGTTCTGCAGAGACAAAAATGAGCATCACATGTTTAGGGCGTGCTTGCTGCTTGGGACACCAGCGAGTTTAAGAAGTGGACTGTGTATCAAAATGCTGGTAGATCAGTATATATGATATTCAGCACTTAATGCCTCATATGATGATGCAAGAGAGCAATGCATTCAAAAGTTTCAATATGTGAGTGTGTGACATCTGTTTAGCAGGTCCTAATGGACTTTATGTTTACCAGCCAAAGACTATATTCAGGAGGTCATATATGTGGTGAAAGACCTGAGCTTTATTGTTCTGAGGCAGATTACCACTCTGATTTGGTTTAGGATCACTTTGAAGCATCTACAACTGCTGAACAAGGCTTTGGGATGTAGATCTGACAGAGGACAATTTGCCATGAACATGTTACCCATGGTCAGAATCTTCCTATATATTTTTAAATTCTAAATTTAAGGGTTTCATACCTTACACTGTGCAAGGGTGTAAAGCGTGTGCTAAGAAATAACTAAAAATGTACCGCAGCTGTGATTGTAAAGGAAAATCATTGAGTCATCTCAAGCTTGTTACTTACTGGAGATATGAGAAGGGCATACTACTTCATTTTCATTGGGAGATAGACAAGGGAACATACACAAGCTAGGAAAATTCACCCCATTCTGAATTAATGAGAAATTAACCCACTGGCAGGTTAAAGTATGTCTTTAAGCTAATGCTACTGAGTATTCACTTTGAAGCCTCCTGCAGCGACTCAGTCTGCAGGAGGTTTGCAGAGAAGTGTGAGCTGATATCATCAGATATGTTATAGATTTTATGTTTTGGGCTGGTGTCAGTTGCTCTGAGCAAAGGTCGTAATAAACTTCTTACTTGAAGGCAAAATGAATGTGACTGAAAAGACTTAAATGCTAGGAAGCATAATGCAGCTGCAAGAAACAAAAATGCTTTTTGTGGGTTCCTGTTACTTTGTCATCTTTGAGGTTCTCATCTAGCCAGGTAGCATCAAGGGTGCCACCACCTAGCCAGATGATACCTCTGTGGGGATGGAGACACTGGAAAACTGCCTAGCAGATCTGCATTTGGAAGGTTTCATGGTTTCCATATATGCCTTGACAGATGAAGGCCCTTGTTTGCCAATGGAGTGATGTAAGGCAGTTTCACAGTTTAATTTCATGCCCTCCTTGTGGAAGGTGGAGACCAATCCTCCCATGGTTAATCGAGGGGCCATGATTTGCCAAGACTGCCTTTGTATTGAGCCCAGGAAAGAGGTCAAGGGTGCCCTCTCCTTCATCTTGCAAGCTGCAGGGATCAGTGCACAGTGGAGATCTCTCCCAGGAGCCTTCACAGCTATTCTGCTCCTTCTTGTTGCTTTTTGACATAAGTTGATTTTCACAAGGTGGTTTCCCATGCCAGACAGGTCAAAACTGAAGGGTCAAACAAAATTTGTTCATAGTCAGGATGGGCTGACTAACCTGCTGGCAGCCATCCTAGGAGAAGGACAACTCCAATTTCAAACCCGGGTAGATGGCGCTCGTTAACCCTGTAAGGCCATCCATCTAAGTGAAGGTTACTCAAATTAAACCTACATCCTGAGGACTTCGCTGCCACCGTCCAAGCTTTCTAGGCCCTGGTAGATGAACCTCAGGAGTAAAGGGTGGGATCAGTTTTGCGCTTGCTGCGCCTCACCTAAAAAATCCACTGCGCAGGCGTGAAGGGCACATCCACTTTTGCAAAGTCCTGCAGCGTCAGGCGAGGGGCGAAATGGCAGGTGAAAGGTGCACTGGAAGCCGCAGTCCCAACCCTGCATGCAGGCGGTTCAGGACATTGGTCGCCTGAGACTGACCCGGAGATGACAGTCTCATTCGGCAGCATCCTGAATGACCAAGCAGCCTTTTTCAAGGAGAGCACTGCTTGCTCCACACGGAGAGGGACCTAGAAAAGGTGACCTAACCAAAGCTCATCTCCACGCCCTTCATCCGGTTGGTTAACCGCGGCCAACGGGCATCTTCTG